>BTPG01000005.1:19955956-20061435 GCA_036245525.1 Semisulcospira habei
AGAGACAGCAGAGTATCTGGTTGGATTATAGTATAGGTCCTTCGCAGGAAGAGACAGCAGAGTATCTGGTTGGATTATAGTATAGGTCCTTCGCAGGAAGAGACAGCAGAGTATCTGGTTGGATTATAGTATAGGTCCTTCGCAGGAAGAGACAGCAGAGTATCTGGTTGGATTATAGTATAGGTCCTTCGCAGCGAAAGGACGTTTGCTACTTCAATATGTACACCTCCTGCGTTACTATTTCTTTCTCCCCAGTGCGCAAAAGGCCATTACTCCGACGTCGGCCGACGTTTGCCCGCGCACGGCCGTGCGCGGGCCAACGGTGGCCGACATCGGCCCGATGACCTTTTGCGCATTGGGTCTCTCTGCTTCTTCACATCCGTCCCTCTCTGTCTCTCTCCTGCATGTTTTCTTTCTCTCTCTCCCACTCTCTCTCTCTCTCTCTCTCTCTCTCTCTCTCTCTCTCTCTCTCTCTCTCTCTCTCTCTCTCTCTCTCTCTCTCTCTCTCTCTCTCTCTCTCCCTCTCTCCCTCCTCACTGTCATACTTTATACACACATACGGACCAAAAAAACAAAAAGAAAAACAAACACACACACAAAAACAAAACAAAACAAAACAAAAACCCACACGAGAACACACACACACACACACGAACACTCCTTTATCCTTTATGCATATGTAGATAGAAACAGGATGGGAAGAGCAGTCCGCCCAAACACGATGTTGATCGACCATGATTGTTTACACACTATTTTTGTTTGCTCTCTCCATCTCTGCCTCAACCCCTCCCCCTATCTCTCTCTCTCTCACATGCTTTTTATGTCCCTCTCTGTCTCCCCTCCCCCTCCCCCCCCCCGTATTAACACACACACACACACACACACACACACACACACAAACACACACACACACATACGCACATACGCACACACGCGCGCGTCTGGTTGAAGGGGTCAACTTCACCATGTCTAGGCGTAAATCTACAACGTGAGTGTACGCGGCGAAATCTACCAAGCAGCATGATTCCACCCCGTTTGTGAATCCAGTGTATATTTGCGCTGCCGCTTTTCCAGCCAGATTTCTCCTTTCAGCGGATTTAAGCATGTATGAATTCATGCTGGATAGAATTAACCCCGGTATCAATGTTTACGTCCACATATGTGCGCATTCGCGGCTGAGTAGATTTACACCTGGTGGATCCGCGCCTGGGTGGTTTCGCTCTGTGTAGATATTGGATTGAGAAAATTCGCGCTGGGTATATTCACACCAGACTATAGTGATGTCGATCGCTTCAGCTCGCATACTCTCCAAATCCTTCAAGAAACGAAAAATCTCTTTTTGAGTCCAGGTCTTCAGTTGCACAAAGTGAACTCAATTCCTGCGCAAGCCACTACGCTAGGGGCTCCGCTATCGCGGAGCCCCTAGCGTAGTGGCTTGCGCAGGATTTAAACTCGCTCATGCAACTGAGCCCAGGTCTAGTTAGCCCAGTCTGACATTGATGGCCTACGAGTCAACATGCAGGGAGTCCGGCAATATTTGATCACTACTTCAGCGTGGCTGCCACGCATTCTTGGCCCGCACACTTTATTCCATTTAAGGCTCACTCCAGTTTCCCGGCAGCGGTATTGTGCACGAGTGCTTCACATTTTCTCAGTCATCTCTGCACTATTTATTTATTTTTTGAGACAGGCTTGTAACTTTGCATGGTGTTTAACTCAATCGCACTGGATGATTGAATGAGTAATGAAACATCCTGACACGACCAGCTATATCCTACTCTCCATAAAAGATAAACATTACTAAGATTCAAGGGTCGATATTGTAAGTTGACTAAGCTAAATATTTTACACTTTATATTATGAAACTGTCAATGCATTTTGCGTTGCATAATGTCGAATAATTGATGTTTTTAACGGTTTAATCAGAATTTGAAAATTCGGATGGAAACACACGGCATGGACTGAAACACAATGACAATGCCATGAGCTACAATACCGACCTCAAGATTTTTTATTTGGGGGTACTTACAGTTTAAGACAGCCTAATATGAAAATAACGATCGCTGAGATTTCACTCATTGTGCCCGAGGTACGAAACACCCACATTTTGGAGTTATTCCCTGAGGACTGCATTACATTTCAGGAGACAGATCTACCATGATAGTTCAAGGGTGGTTGCAAAATAGCGTGGCGCCTATAGGCCCCACACTATTCTGCCACCACCCTTGAACTATCATGGTCGAGCCATATCTTGCTGTGATGTGTCGCGGCCAGAATGAGTTAATTACGGAGCTCAGTGTATAATAATAATAATAATAATAATAATAATAATAATAATAATAATAATAATAATAATAATAAATAGTTCTTGTTTAGCGCTGTTCTTCAGGTAAACACTGGACTCACTGCGCATGCACAGCAGCACAACGGCTCTCTCTCAGACACAAGCATAATTATACACTACTTTAACGCACCCCATCCCTCCCCAACACCTTACATCAATTTCCCTCGATAATCCGAATAAAAGGCAGCCAACACTGCCGAGTTAACTAAAGGTGAGTAAAATGCCCAACAGAACAGAAAAGTCTTTAACCCCTATCATCCTGAGGCTAGAAGCTTCAAATGTGTACACTGCCATATGCAAGCTACATTATAGTACTTACAGATAAGGATATAGACCAATGGCTTTAGTTCAAGGGTGGTGCCAGAATAGCTTGGCGCCTAGAGGCGCCAAGCTATTCTGGCACTACCCTTGAACTATTTTAGTCAGACTTATTTCACACACTGGTGTATTCCGATTGATAAGGGTTAAGTGAGCTCTGAACTGTGACAGTGTGGGCAGATCATTTCCGCATTTCAGTTGGCAGCGAGTTCCACACACTTGGGGCTAAGAAGGTGAAAGAATATACACAGTAAGTTTCAGATATATAACAAGTCGCTTGGGGACCCGAACTTTTCTGTTGTTGTAATCAGTATACGAAGTTTGTTATAAGCGAAGCAAATTATATAAGGATACTGTGGTCAGGACCTCTTGCTATATCCGATGTTCGTCATATCCGTAAAAAGCCAAATTGACTGTATTCTAGCTACGGTAGGCTACCGAAAAGACCGATACACTATTTTAAAAAAAAACTATTTTATCTGTTTTTCGATCGTACAAGTGTACATACACATAAATATACAAAAAAAAAAAAAAAAAAAAAAAAAAAGAAGAAATGGACAAAGTAAGCAGCCCCCCCCCCCCACACACACACACACACATACATGCAACATCGAACACATAATTATCGTCCAGTGTCAGACACAGTTTGGACAGTCATACTGTTATCTGTTATGACCGCTCAGCATGCGTCCCCAGGTACTATAAATAGCCCCGGTGGCTGCATACAGAGAGGCATCAGAGGCATCTAGATGAAGAAAAAAAAAAACCAAACCAAACAAACAACAACAACAACAACAACAAAAACACTATTTCAGTATTTATAATGAAAACACGTCTTCATGAAACACAGATATGGGCGATTCCCGCATGTGTACTTCACGCATGTGGGCGGTACACAAACATGCGACAGCTCATGAGGATCGAAATTTTGTCCATTTCCCTGTGCTTGGACAAAGTCCGTTTGTTGTATCAGTTTCGCGGTGACAAACGTTTTACTTTCTCTTCCTCTTCAGTTTCCAGCCCTTTATTTCGCTTGAATAAAACATTTCTGGAAATCAGACATATGTCAAACTTAAATGTATTTCGACGAAAACGGTGGATTAAAAGCCCGGACAAACATGCGATATCACATGTTTGTCCGCGCTTTTACTGATCCACCGTTGTGGTCGAAACACGTGCAGTTTTGAGCTACTTGTGATTTCCGGACAAATTCTATTGGCGGAACATTGTCCACGACAGGTTTACTTGGTGCATGAGAGAAGAAGACCGAGCTTCAATGAATTGTCAAAATAATCTACACTTGAAGTTTAGTTGGTGAGAGAAGTGTGAGCGTCCTCTCCGTCTCTCAACCATTTACTCTCTTGAATTAGCGGAGCATTGTTCACTTGAAGTTTATTTGGTGGGAGAATTGCTAGCAATTCTCCCACCAAATAAACTTCAAGTGGACAAGTCAGAAAATAACAATACTCGTACCAGCTAAATTTGAATCATCAATAGAAGGCGGAAAGTATGGACAATTTGCGTGCATTGACTAAATCGCATAAAAGCTGCTAGGATATCGTATTACTATGCAAAGTAAATCGCGTAAATGCTGCCACCTTTTCTATTGGCTGCTATGAAAACTAAAGCGTATAAAAGCTACGACGATCGCGTAAAAAGGGAACATGGAACACTTTGCAATTCAAAATCTTTTCATGAATGTCATCTGCGTTACCTGCTGAAATTGGAAACACCCCTAGCGCCATCTATGAATGCTAGAATTATCCTATGAGTTGCGGGACGTGTTTTATGAATTTCAGTTGATTTTAATCTCCCACCCCCCTCTTTTTTCTCCTCCTTATTGATCGAATTCATCAGTAACGAGAGATGGATCGACTTAAATAGTTGACGGATTGTTCCAAATTAGCTCGGCGCCTTCCAGGCAACAAGCAAATCTAGCACCGGCCTTTAACTATTATAATCATTTTCCGCTATCGTTTGCCTGTGCTTAATTTATTTAGCCCCGACACATCACAGCAAGACACGGATCGAACATGGTAGTTCAAGGGTGGTGCCAGAATAGCTTGGCGCCCATAGGCGCCAAGCTATTCCGGCACCACCCTTGAACTATCACGCTCGATCTGTCTCTAAAAATTGATATACAGTCCTTCAGAGGGCAACTTCAAAATCTGGGGATTTCGGTCCTGGGGCAGAATGTGTTTAAACAAGTCAGGCGAAGAGAGAGAGAGAGAGAGAGAGAGAGAGAGAGAGAGAGAGAGAGAGAGAGAGAGAGAGAGGAGAGAGAGAGAGAGAGAGAGAGAGAGAGAGAGAGAGAGAGAGAGAGAGAGAGAGAGAGAGAGGAGAGAGAGAGAGAGAGAGAGAGAGAGAGAGAGGCAGGAACCATTAACTGGAACCAAGAATTGTTCATTCCGTTACTGTCACTGGTTTGTTTGACATAACAACTGGTGCTTAGATCTTCCAGCTGATGAAGCTTTCACGGCAGGCGCCTATCACGGGGACTGCGGTTTCACACCGATGCCTCTCTTCGTCTGAGTCTCAGGAAACTATACATTAACCCTTTGGCTGTCGGTAGCGGTTTTTGTCGCGATGATAAATCATCGCGACAAAAACCGCTACCGACAGCCAAAGGGTTAACTCCTTCCCTGCCACTGGACGCAGTTCGTGCTCCCGAAATCTGTATTAATTCAACATCAAAAGCCCAAGCAATCCAAGGGACGCGAATACAAAGTAGTAATGGTTAGAAAAAGGCGTAGATCCTCATGATGCCCGCAACTGCGCGGGCTCATGTCACCCCGACCGGGGACTAAGTCGGTCAGTTTTTTTTTTTGTTTAGTCTTGTTTTTGCTCTAGAACTGAGGCCCCGATTCCATCCGTTTTGTATCGGTGACGCATAAACGTAGCTGATGCTGTAGGAACGGCTAAGTTTATTTCAGATCTGATAGCGCACACTGTAAGCGTTGACTTGTTTTTGTCGTTAGTCAGGGGGAAAAAAATCTCCATTTTGAACGCTTGATGTATTTATCTCCGCCGCAGAGTGCCTTGGGGGGAAAAGTTATCTGTTGTTGCATTACTTATCATTTGTCTTTTTCTTCCCGTAAAGAACCTTCTCAAGGAGTACAATGGCGTTTTTTGATTTTAAAGAAACATCTGAAGTATAAGGATGAGTTAGTTAGTTAATTGGGTTTTACGCCGAGCAGGCGACTAAGACCATTTCATGGTGGGATGGGTAAAAAATCTGACCAGGCCGGCTAGACTAAAAGAAAGGTTTCAAGATAAGTTGTAAATATTTATTAATAATATTTAAGGCGAATTATGTAGTACGAGTCTTTAAGGAATATGTATACTCAGTGACTCTTGAAAAGGTCACAACCATAACATTCCAGTGGTCTACAAATACTAAAATCTTCCTGAAATTGTTGGACACTCAGAAAACTGACGATCTAATCGGAGGGGGGTGGGGGGGATGGGGGGGGGGGGGGGGGGCGCATCCCGGAACGTAAGAAATTATGCACAAACAGAATATGATGTTATCCAATGCGCAAAAGGCCATCCGGCCAACGGCGGTCGAAGTCGGCCCTATGGCCTTTTGCGCATTGGGTATCTCTGTGATGAAACTCTATGCTCATGCATAGTGTTCACACAGTTGGGTAAATACGGTACAGTAGTTGTCAACGGTTTGTTTTGTGTCGATAGTCCGTGTGGCACGAGAGTCACGTGAAATCTTTAAGACATGGTTAATACGGGGAGTTTTAGTGAGTGGTAGGCGAGAGCTCAGTCTTGCAGAGATGTAGAAACATTAGTACGGGCTTTATTGTCAGAGGGTACAGACGTGTGTAAGATACCTTAGCCCGTATTCCAAGATTCTGAAACCTAGAATTCAGGTCTGTTTCTATATATGTATTATTGATAGTTGCTTAGTTAAAGACAGTATGCATTAGTAGGAGTTTATTCAGTTGTATAGCATTGTCTGGGTTGGTTCAGTTATGTTGGTTTGGAATTCAGTGAGGTAACCGTTGTTTGTCGTATACAGTTATTTACCGAGATGGATAACTAAAGGAATGTGAGATGTGTATGCCTAAGTCGTTATGTAGGTACTACGTGGTTAAGTATAGTCTTTCCAGCGTATGGGATAACGTATAGCGAGAGCGTTAGGTTATAGTCTGTTTCATGGTAGTGGCAGAGTTATGAGGGGGGGGGGGGGGGAGGGGGTGTTACGAAAGTAGTTCGGGTTATGAAGCACGTGTGTGTGTGTGAATGAACGTGAGTTATTTGTATCAGCCAGGTTACGTAATGTTTCTCATATGATCCAATATGTTGTGTGTTTAGCAAGTGTTACGTTTTAAGACTTTATTGTGTTCAGAGTGCTTGTCGGGAGTTGGAGCGACGGACGCCGAGACGTCAGTCACCAGGGACCTAATGCGAGGTCATCTCTCCATCTCTTCACTCGGGGAGTGAGCGACCGGTGCCGAGACACTTGGGTCACAGCGAAGATACGGTACGAGCTACGAGGACGTCTGCGGTACGAGAGACGGGACGACTCGGGAGCATACGAAGAAGGACTTGCACGCCTAGACGTGAAAGGACTAACGTAACCAGGCGAGAACACCAAGCAGGTTGGATAGTGAGAAACTAATACCTAGCCTGGCAGTGATACTGTGTGTATGTGGATGTGGTGTTAAGATGCTGGTAGTGGGAAAGAAGTGGTGTATATAGTTGTGATAGTTTGTGAGCATTCTTCTTTTATGGTTTATTGTGTATAAAAGTTCCGTTAGAATGGAAGCCCGTGAGTTGTGTTTTACCGCATGAATGCGCCCGTCTGAGTCAGTGGCGGTGTATGCGTCTGTTGTGCGAGAGTCTGTGCGTAAGACTGGGGGCAAGTCTGCGTGCGTTACAATCTCGCTGTCAAACGTCGTGTTTTCTTGTTATCGTCAATATATACAAAAAGACGCGGAATCTATTTATCCAAAAATCTTGTGAGCAACCTGGCTTGAGCTAAGTATATTCATATTTATTGTGATGAAGCTCTATGCTCGTACATAGTGCTCACACAGTAGGATAAATACGGTACGGTTTTTGTTAACGGTTTGTTTTGTGCCAATAGTCCGTGAGGCCGAGATCCACGTGAAATCTTTAAGAAATGTTTAACACGGGGAGTTTTAGTGAGCGTTAGTGAGTTGTAGGCAAAAGTTCAGTCTGGCAGAGCAGTAAATACGGTAGTACGGGCTTTCTTGTCAGAGGGATCAGATGTGTTTGAGATACCTAGCCCGTATTCCAAGCCTCTGAAACCTAGAATTCAGGTATGTTTCTATATATGTAGTATTGATAGTTGCTTAGTTAAAGACAGTATGCGTTGCTAAGAGTAATTTGCTTGTACAAGTGTTGGCCGGTTTGGTTCAGTTATGTTGGTTTGGAATTCAGTGAGTTAGCTGGTGTTTTTGTATACAGTTATTTACCGAGATAGATAACTAAAAGAATGTGAGGTGTGTATGTCTAAGTCTCTATGAAGGTAGTACGTGGTTGGTTAAGGATAGTCTTTTCCAGTGTATAGAGTAGGGTATAGCAAGAGTGTTAGGCTATAGTCTGCTTCAAGATAGTGACAGAGATATGTGGGTGTTACGGAAGTAGTTCGGTTATGAAGCACGTGTGTGTGAATGAACGTGAGTTATTTGTATCAGCCAGGTTATGTAGTGTTTCTCATGTCATCCAATATGTTGTGTGTTTAGCAAGCGTTACGTTTTGGATCCTTCTTGTTGTGTTTAGAGTGCTTGTAAAGAGGGAGCGACGGACGCCGAGACGTCAGTCACCAGACCTAACGTGAGGTCATCACCCCTCCAGCTCTTCACTCAGGGAGTGAAGCGATCGGGACCGAGATACCCGAGTCGAAGCGAGAACTGCGCTACGGTACGAGTACGAGGACGTCCGTGATAAAGACACAGGACGACAGGAAAGAGCGTACAACGGACTTGCACGCCTAGACGTGAGAAGGACCAACGTAACCAGGCAATAACACCAAACAGGTTGGAGACTGTGAGAACTGATACCTAGCCTGGCAAGGATATTGTGCGTGTGTGTATGTGATGTTGGGATGCAGTGGGGAAGGTGACATGTGTATAGTTGGATAATCATTTAAGCGTTTCTTTCCTTTTATATCGTGTATAAAGTTACTTTAGAAAGGGAGCCCGTGTGTTGAGTTTTACCGCATGAATGCGCCCGTCTGAGTCAGTGGCGGTGTATGCGTCTGTTGTGCGAGAGTCTGTGCGTACGACTGGGGGCAAGTCTGCGTGCGTTACGTTTATATTCAGGAACGTCATTGTCCCATGCCAAGTTCACTAGGGAAATATTTCACATCCCTGTAGCTGTCAGTGGCTTGTGCGCTGACTACAGCCCTCTATATTAAGTTTATGGTGGCACAGGAGCTCCAGGAAGGTAACATTTCTGGTTCCTTTCTTTCTTTAACTCATTCGAGACGAACGGCATCCAGCCGCGTATCCGGAAGCCATTCGTCTCGAATGAGTTAAAATATTTCTGCCGTTCAGCGCAACGCCACGCCACGAGTCCCACGCAAAATTCACATAGGCAGGACCCCGAGCGGTATACCTTGGTATTAATGCACTTGGGCCACGGGCTAGGGGCTCATGAGGATTAATGCCTCTTGCATTTTGGTGTCGCTCGATGTGATCCGGCAGTCAAGGGGTTAAATAACGCTGATCCTTACCAATTGTCTCCCAAGTCGCGAAAGGCCATAGGGCCGAGATGTCGGTCCGTTGACCTTTGCGCACTGGGCTCTGGGCTCTGACAGACACTGGGCTCTGGGCTCTGACAGACGGAACAGTAGGCTTAGTGATCTCTCCGTACGGATTGTCTGTTCGCGGGAGGCCCATTACGGCGGCTTGATGCCAGGCCAAAAGATGTTATTGTTGTCTTTGCTCTTTTACTTCTGGTGCTGAGTGGCGTAGATTGGATCGATCACGGCAGCTCAAGGGTACTGCCGGACTACCTTCCCAATGCGCAAAAGGCCACCGGGCCGACGTCGGCCCGATTTCCTTTGCGCACTGGGTTGACGCAATGTTATTCAGTGACTCCCCTCGAAGTAACACGCTCTACCCACGCTCTTGACCTTGTAGCCCCAACGCACTACAGTAGGAGATGGATCGACCATGATCATTCAAGGGTAGTGCCAGATTACCTTGGCGCCATAAGGCGCCAAGGTAATCTGGCACTACCCTTGAATGACCACGGTCGATCCATCTCCTACAACTGGATCGACCATGATAATTCAAGACCAATGCTTGATAAGCTTGGCGCCATCAGGCCTCAAGCTGATCGGGCATTACCCTTGAATTATTATGATCGATCCATCTCCTGCAACTGATACATAGACGTTATGTGACGCTGTCAAAACATGGGAACTGCAGCCTTGGGGCTAAACGGGTTAATCGTTTAAGTTTAACGCCGGGCAGGCAGCTAAGGCCATCTCACGGGATAAACTATAGTAGGCTAAGTAGCACGTATCCATAACCATACAATTAATTCTGAGTAAATTAAAACAAACAACAACAACAACACAAATGCACACAAAAAAACAAACAAAAAAAAAAAAACGAACAAAAAAAAAAATACAAATTTATTGTCCTGCAGACGGGAAGTCTGGGTTGTCTTCCCCTGGGAAGACGCGTGACAACAGTGCGGCGCCGCACCACCCATCTAACCCGTTCAGTGCCGAGAAAATGTGAGCATCACCCAACTGCAAGAGGCATACCTCCTCATGAGCCCCCTCACTGCGCATTGGGAAGGTAGTCCGGCAGTACCCTTGAGCTGCCGTCGTCGATCCAATCTACGCCACTCAGCGCCGGAAGTAAAAGAGCAAAGACAACAATAACATCTTTTGGCCTGGCATCAAGCCGCCGTAATGGGCCTCCCGCGAACAGACAATCTGTATGGAGAGATCACTAAGCCTACTGTTCCGTCTGTCAGAGCCCAGAGCCCAGTGTCTGTCAGAGCCCAGGGAGCCCAGTGCGCAAAGGCCATCGGACCGGCGTCGGCCCTAAGGCCTTTCGCGCCTTGGGAGGCAATTAGTTAGGCTCAGCTTTATTTAACCCTTTATTTAACCCATTTAGCCCTGACGCACTACAGCCGGAGATGGGTCGACCATGATAATTCAAGGGCAGTGCCAGATTAGCTTGGCGCCGACAGGCCTGTCGGCGCCAAGCTAATCTGGCACTGCCCTTGAATTATCATGGTTGTTCCATATCCTGCAACAGGTGCATAGTCGTTAGATGACGCCTCCAAAATTTGGGAAATACGTGCGCCGGGCTGAATGTGTTAATGCCTCTTGCTGACGGTACTTTGAATCCATGTTTCTGGGCCATCTCATTGGTGTTGAATCAAGGAAGATGACAGAAACACAGTGTGCGTTAGCTGGCACTGGGCGGGTGACATGCTCATTTGTCAACAGGCCTTCTATAATACACACACTCTTAGTAACCAATCGTGAGACAAAAAGTGATATCACAATTGATCTTTGATTATTCCTTCCTGAGCCATCATTTAACCTTGTACATAACGCGACGCAGTTTTTTAAAATGGTTATTATAAATACCTGGGTATATGCTGCTACTGGTCTTAGGGTTCGTAATAATATACTGCATGCACCGACGGTACTGCAGTATTTTTTATCTGAATTATTTCGGATGGAGATGACAAAAAGAACTGCGGAGAATACTAAAAGATTGCCTCATTGCCTCAGGAAAAGGCTCATGGAAGGGAACACGATGCGTGTAATTTCGTTCCTGCGTTCTGTAATGTACTGCTTATATATGTATTTACTCTTAGCTAACCAAGACTTCACGTCCAAGTGAAAACCAAACCCACTTCCGCCCGAATCGAGCCAATCGTTTGCCAGCTCGAATTGTCGTCTGCTGGTTTCGACGTATGCAAATCACATACTCCATTTCCTGCAATGAGGACACCTAATTTGCAAGAGGCACAGCGTCCCATGAGCCCCCGCAGCGTGCAGAGGCTCATGAGAATCTTTGTCTCTTGCTGACTTTATTTTCATCCCATTTCTTCGGTGGAATGGCGGATGAAGCGTTTATTCTATGAAGATCCCATGGAGAGCGCACATTTAAAGTCTACTAGTCTTCTTCGGTCGTGCGCCCATTCCAACCGAAAATCACTGGCGAAAATTGTGTCTGCAAATGGCATAGATCCACATGGTCCCCCGCAGGTTGCGGGGGCACATGAAGGTCTATGCGTCCTGAAGGACGGCTGATTTGCTATGGGCAATGCAAATTCGTTGTTCGACAAGGGATAACAGAGAGAAAGAGAGGCAAGGAAGTCGATAAAATGGAAATAGGAAGTTTACTTCGAGCAGGAGTGAATGGAAAAAGTAATATTTGGAGCAAGACATGGGACACAATAGCTGTTTAGGGTGATATCGAATGCTGCCAGATAATGATTTTGCACAACGTTTGACTCTCTTGTGACCAGAACACGGCGCGACCTTGTACTTGTTCAGTTCACGCCCAGGCTTAACCCTTTCCGGCCACAGGAGGCACACTTTGTTTCTGAATTTTGTGTTTATAGAAGACCAAAAGCCACAACCGCCCAAGGAACAAGGATACAAATTGGTCTCGCAAGAGGCATAGATCCTCATGGCCCCCGCAGTCGAGGATCTATGTCTCTTGTGAAATAGCTTTCACTTTTCTCGGCAGTGAAGTTAATCTCGCGAGCCACCCGCCGTGACATGGCCTTAGTTGCCTGTTTTCCGTTAAACCAAAATAACTAACTCGCGAGCCACATGTTAATTTGTTTTTTAGGGTGGACATCTGGACATTTGTTACGCGGAAAAATACAAGGCTCAGACACTCCAACCATAACCCGCGAGCGCAATAACCTCTGCCATTTTGAAGCAGAAAGTAGTACTGAGCTTCTTAAGCTTAATGTGTTGCAGAGGTCTGACAGCGAACCAGCGAGCGCAGTCAACCTCTACTAGAGGTCTGACAGCGAACCAGCGAGCGCAGTCAACCTCTACTAGAGGTCTGACACTGGCGAACCAGCGAGCGCAGTCAACCTCTACGTAGGAGAATGGCGCAGACAATGTGTCTGACATTAATATGATTTCCATTGACTTGACAAGTGACATCATTCTCATTTGACTACTTACTCATTCGTAACCAGTTCAGTTCCTCTCTCAGTTTATGGTGTGGGTGGAAGGTGGGTGGAAGGTGGGTGGAGGTGGGGGGTGGGTGGGTGGGTGGGTGGGGGGTGATACTGGGGTGAAGATGAACTACAAAGTGGAATGTATACCTAGCCATGCACCTGAAAAAGGAGACAAAGCGAACGCAACTGATAAACATAAGCAGGATTCATTTTCGTTTCAATTATCCCTTTCCCAGTCAGTGGCCATGATTCTTGAAAACTAAAGAACCCTAGCCGTCCAAATAAAAATGGATACAAAATAAGGACAGCAAGAGGCATAGAACCTCATGAGTCCCCGCAGTTGCGGGGGCTCATGAGGTTCTATGCCTCTTGCATTTAGGTAGTTCTGCACTCGAGGGGTAAAACCTTTGGAGCCTAGCAAAGTTCTAACAGACTGATCAGTGCTGTCGCCGTGTTATCGTGCATAGCTGTAGAAAACCCTGGACTTCATTGCGCCCGACCATTGCAGCACGCATGGGCATCAATACAGACCAGACTTTCTAATTTAACCACCGGCGAGAGCTGATCCAGAACGTGATGAAAAGAAAACGACCCTGGGTAGCAATTCAATAGCCGTCGCAAATTTGAAACCCCCTCTCCTCGCCTCCTCTGTGGCATGTAGAGATATAGCAAGCAAGAAGCATAACTCCTCAAAAGCGGGCGCGATTGAAGATCTATGCCTCTTGCAGATGTGGTAAATTAAGTGCGGAAGGTCACAGAAGATTACGTAGCACGTAGCCCGAACAATGTTGGTGGGTTACAGTGACCAGCTCTCTTAACAATTGCACTACCGGCGGTAGCTCAGGACGGGGTAGATCGAACAGCATAGTTCGAGGGAAGTGTCTGATTAGCTTGGCGCCTAGAGAGGCCACCAAGCTAATCAATCACCACCCTTGAACTGCAGTCTGCAGGCGCCAGGCTGTTTGGAAATCCAATATGATGATACAGTCGTCGATGGGGAAGCGCAAACTGCGGGCAAATGGGAAACGGTACTCTTTAATTTACCACGCTCGATTCATTGAGCTAACCTAGCACTCTCATTGAATTATCACGGCCGATTCGCGATCGATTAATGAACCTAATCATGAACCACCCGGAGAATCAGTCGTCTTGACTTAATTTATTAGGCGAATTCTGTAGCTAAGATCAAGATACGGGACACCACCCTTAATAGCATAATAAGAGCTACAAAGTATTGGATGAAACTGATTAAGATGTCTGATACAAGACTTCCTAAGCAGGCGTACAAGATGCAGTTGAACTGTACCGTAGCAAGTTGTTTTTGGGCGAAGCAAACTGAAAGCACCCTACACAAGTATGGCTTTGGCCACGTTTGGCAAAACGGTGGTGTGGGGGATGAAAGGGCTTTCTTGTTGTTGTACAGGCAAAGACTGAAAGAGTCATTTGTGCTGTCATGGGAAACGAAGGTTCAGTCAAGCGACAGGTTTGCAACTTACAAGCAGTTCAAAACGGTATTCGAACCAGAAAGATATCTATCCCAGATTACGATAAAGAAATTCAGGGACAGCCTTATACGTTTCAGACTGGGAACAGTAGAACTGAATGTAAATAATAGGTATTCAAATACACATGTGAAGGACTGTCCATTCTGTATTGGGACTGTGGAGAATGAAGAACACTTCTTCTTGTATTGTAATAGATACTCAGCACTGAGGAATAAGTACCTGGCTAGCCTTTTGAATGACACTAAGAATGAGGACATAAGCATGTTGCTTGCAAACCTGGACTGTGACTATCAGAAAAGTTGCAATGTTTATATTCTATGCACTTAAATTACGCAATGAACATCTGTGTAATAGGACATTATCTATGGGCCGATGGCCGCAAAACATCTGTTCAGTCTGCCCCATAGTGGCGGGGTAGACCCCTTGATGCAGCGCGTCTGTGCGCGCTGCGGTGCGGCGTGTGTGTGTGTGTGTGTGTGTGTGTGTGTGTGTGTGATCATTATATTATGAGTACCAATTCCAAGAAGAAATTGTTTTTTATTCATATCTTGTCTGTTCCCTTTCTCGTGTTGTCATTGGTTTTTCCAGTTATGTAATTTCACCCCAATTCGAATGGGTCGTTGACCTACCGAATAAAGTGTTCTGAGTTCTGAGTTCTGAACCTAATCATGAACCACCCGGAGAATCAGTCGTCTTGACTTAATTTATTAGGCGAATTCTGTAGCTAAGATCAAGATACGGGACACCACCCTTAAGTCATCGTGGTCGACAACTCAATCAGATCAGGCACTACTCTTTAAGTTTCATTAATGGCTCAGGTCCCCTTCTTACATTGGCATTGCGACAGCACGGACCATCTTTCTTATCTCCCGCGACTTAATTGCACGTAGCTCCCACTAGACGGCGATCTTGCGATCTTTGCCACAATCCAGACCAAACTGGTGACTGCCAAGCGCGTAACATGCAGAGAGGAACCCAACGGAGGAAGAAGTTTTGCCACACCGAACGCGTTGGTTGTGGGAGTGAAACGAAAGCTGACTTGTGCCCTTTGGGATCGCACGGCTCTAGACCGTGTACTGGTCTGTGATTTTGGGCCTTACAGCCGGAGGCCGTAAGGTCAAAAATCACAGACCAGCACACACATACGGCCTCATCGATATTTGCGATGCACGCCTTTGGAGGGGGCAGCCAAGATAGAATGGACAGGAGTCAGGCGAGGGATTCACCCTGCGCCATGGTCCACGCGCTCTCGAGAGCGAGATGGTCGTTGGCCAATGTCAGCGCGACTCCGGCCCAAGGGTGAAGGGCGCTGGGTTTTGGTTGGTTTTACACCCCGAACGTCAAGTCCTTTTTTAATTAAAAAAAAAACATGTTGTTTTCTAGCAATGAATCCCTTCACTGCCAACGGACGCATGATTATGTTTTTTTTTAAAAAAAAACTCATCGTTAACTCATTTAGCCCGACGGCCGTATTTCCGTCATCTAATTATGCAGCAGTTGCAGGAGATGGATCGACCCTGATAATTCAAGGGCAGTGGCAGATTAGCTTGGCGCCGAAAGGCGCCATGCTAATCTGGCACTACCCTTGAATTATCATGGTCGGCCCATCTCTTGCTGTAGTGCGTCAGGTTGAATGGGTTAATTGAACATCAGAGAGACCCTAGCTGTCACAAGGAATATTGATACAAACTACAAAGTTGGTGTCGGCAAGAGGCATAGGTAATCATGAGTCCCGCAACTGCGGGGGCTCATGAGGATCTGTGTCTCATGCAGTTGGACCGCGTTCACTTTACTTCGGCAGTGAAAAAACAACAAACAAACAAAGAAACAATCAATATTGATATTCTTGTTCCCAGGGGATAAAAGCACTGAGGGTTATTACACCTTCTGGCAACTCACATAGGAAATGTTGTGACAACGTTTGATAATTATGGCGCATAACATGTTTTGATGCGGTTGCCTGCTTTCATGATTTTTTTCCCCTATTTGGCAAAATCTTGATACTGCAGCTCAACACGAAATGCTCATAACTGCACCGCGAAAAAAAAAAAAAAAAAAAAAAAAAAGCAAGCTTCGGATTACGTACTCGAACCGAAATATAAATAGTTCTATTTTTTCGTTTTTCTGGAAAACACAAAATTATTATAGTTACGAGGTTGCTCGCAAACAATATTGCTGTATATACCTAGAGCCTTCGGACAGAGCCTATCAAATTTTTAGATTTTTAGACATATCTTTTTCATATTTATGTAGCCGTATTATGACTTCCGCAACTTTGAAAAGTCAGTTGTCTGCGAGTATGAAGGCTATGCTTCATCCATGACCGATTGCTCGGCCATGTTATTTCAAGGGTAATGCCAGATTAGCGTGGCGAATTACAGGCGCCACGCTAATCTGGCACTACCCTTGAACTATCATGGCTGCACTGTCTCCCGCTGTGGTGTTTAAGCGGCGAATGTGTTAATTTCTGGGGATCTTCCTCACGTGCAGTTCTCGCTGAAAGAGACAAACCTGCGCGACCATTTTTTGTTCTCAATGCTTTCGGAGTTCGCGTGATCAGTCGTTTGGATAAAATGCCAAGATGGAAGAGCTTTAACTCATTCGCGGCCCTACCGCATCCGGATGCGGCTGGCCGCGAACGAGTTAGCCCATTGGCTGTCGGTAGCGCTTTTTGTCGCGATGATTCCTACAGGAATCATCGCGACAAAAAGCGCTACCGACATCCAGATGGTGAAAGCGATCTGCTTGATAGCGGGCTTTGCTAAAATTCGCCAATACACAGAATCCTCGATGTTGTCTTGCCTCAGCTAAGACCTTTCTACCCTTCTTTTCACAATCCATGTGAGTAGACGCACGTAACAGAGGTTATTCCACGGCCTTTTGAGCGTACCGGAAGGAAATCTCCTGCGTACAAAGGATAAAAAGAGCAGAAAGAAAGGTCTTTCCGTTTTACATTTTAAACTTCATAATTTAAGTTAGCACTTTCGTCCAGCGTTATTGTAAGACACACGAAAACATTTATACAAGAGATTTTGCGATCTGTTAACCCTTTACTGTCTAGAGTAGCTCGTGTTAAAGCCTGGGAAGAGCCTGGCAGGATTAACCCATTCAGCTCTGACGCACTACAGCAGGAGATGGATCGACCAAGATAATTCAAGGGTAGTGCCGGATTAGCTTGGGGCCTGTCGGCGCCAAGCTAATCTGGCACTACCCTTGAATTATCATGGTCGATCCATCTCCTGCAACAGGTGCATAGTCGTTAGATGACGCCTCCGAAATTGGGGAAATACGTGCGTCGGGCTGAATGAGTTGATGTTATTTGACAACTAAATCAGCCGAAAAATTTGCATCAAGATAATTTAAAACGTTTTTAATCCTTCGAAGAAGTACCCAACGGAGAAAGAAACACGCTTAGAAAAAACGTTACAACACAATTTATTAATATTTCGGGTAAATACCCTTTGTCAAAATAGACAAACAAACAGAGACATTAGCCGCTACTTATCTTCATATGCAGAAGGAATGTGGCAACTTTTAATCCTTCGTTTGCAACTGAAGCGATACAGAGTTGGAGCAATACACTCTCCGTAAACTCATTCAGCCCGACGGCCGTATTTCCCAAATCTAATGGCTCTGCACCATTTGCAGGAGATGGATCGACCATGATAATTCAAGGGCAGTGCCAGATTAGCTTGGCGCCGACAGGCGCCAAGCTAATCTGGCACTACCCTTGAATTATCATGGTCGACCCATCTCCTGTTGTAGGGCGTCAGGGCTGATTGGGTTAATGGTCGTTTGGTGGAAAAATACAAAGTGGTTGTGGAGTTATCAGCGTTTACAATGTGGCGAACATGGAGATTGACCGCAGACGTTTTTACTTTGACAGAATTTATTTATTTTAATCTTTAAAAAAAAACGTATCGTCTGTTCTTCTGGATGTGTAGTTTAGATCACACCTGACAGGGGTGATATGGGGCCAGAAGAATTTGAAATTAGATTTCAGAAACATTTTGTAGTTTAGGAGTTAATGGCAAATTAATACTGCCTGAGACAAACTTCATCTTCGCTACCGATTTAGCTTGTGTTTTGAAACCCCTTACAGTTGGGTGTGTTCACATTTTTTCGGCACTTAACGGGTTAAATCAACCAGATCTATCATCATTGGTAAAAAATGTACAGTTCTCTCCCTTTGCTGCGTTTTTTTTCCCCTCCTGACTTTATGGTACGTTTTCGTAGATTATGACTGCTGGCAATCATCCCTTTGGTTTCGAGGGATACATCGACAATGCTAGTTCAAGGGTGGTTCTGAAATATCTTGGCGCCTTTATAATAATCGCTGGCAATCCCCTCTTTTTTTTTCGAAAGATACGTCGATAATGATAGTTCAAGGGTGTGCCAGAATAGCTTGGCGCCTTTAGGCGCCAAGCTATTCTGGCACCACCCTTGAAATATCATGGTCGATCAGCATCGTGTTTGGGCTGATTTGATTAACCGCGTTGCCCGTCCTGTCCCTATCTACATAGCATAAAGGATAATATGACACAGTATCTGGCCAGTCCATTGAGCCAAGCCCGATGTTTTCGTCCGATGTTTTCGGGCGATGACATTTCAGCACCGGATCGACCAGCGATGGTGCCGAGTTAGGAAATAAATATCGATGGTCGCAACGTTTGTGAGCGAGTTCGACACAAGTCGAATTCGCCCAACCAAGTTCGACCATGATAAACTCGATCACAATCATGGTGAGACGACGTCCTTGGATGAAAGACTGATAGCCGATGATCCGCCCACATTTATTTCAGAAACGCTTTAGATACAGTCACAAAAACAGGCAAAAGAACTAATGTAGTTTAACCCTTTGGCTCTCGGTAGCAGTTTTTGTCGCGATGATTTGTGCAGGAATCATCGCGACAAAAAACGCCACCGATAGCCAAAGGCTTAAACTGGTTCCGACCCTTTTCTGCTTTTTCTAGAATTACTATTTGAAATGTGTGCGCTGTGAGCGCTCCACGTTTGAAGTTTCTTATGAGTAAGAAGCATGTAGAATCTGGTCAGAGCCTTAACCAACAGCAAACATACTTTGATGCCGATTGTCTAAATGATGCCACTGCGGAATCATTTCCGAGTGGGCATATGTCCATCATTCCATGTTAATATTGACGCAATTCTCTATGGGATTAGCGAAGCATGCTCGATCCGGTTGCTCTGATAGCAGGAGGAATTGAGGGGGCATTCTTTGCTTGAGAAGAATGGATGTAAACAATGCTAGCAAGAGGCATAGATCCTCATGAGCCCCCGCATTCTGCGAGAGCTCATGAGGATCTAGGCCTCTTGCAGATTTGTGAAATTGTCGGTAGACAGTCATTGGAGTAAGCACGTGCTTAGCGATAGGAAGTATGATTGTGTGATGACCTTTTATGTTACAAATACAGACACAAATGTCTTAAAAGCAAGAAGTACACATCGTCATGAGTTTCACCTTCACTAAGGTTTATACCTCTTGTACTGAGGTGAAATGATTAGGCGGTTAGAGTGGAATTTAGAAATCGAATGGCATGTGGGGATGGTGTACCATCTAAATATCCACTGGTGGGCACTAAACCCTGTCGACCTTTGTCAAAGGCGAGAATGTAAATGGGGCCAGTCCCGACCAGCAAAGCAGTATACAATCTCATGAGTCCCTGCGAATGCAGGGTCACATGTAAATCTACGTCTAAATACGAAGACATCGAACCAGCTTCCGGACTCCAAACTCCAGCTGAGAATGTCAGTGGAACAGACCTCTGTTGACAAAGCCAAAAATCCTCATGAATCCCTGAGAATGCGGGGTCACTTGTAAGCCTGCGTCCAGATACAAAGAAACTCAACTAGCCTGTACCCCCAGTAGAGAAAAGTATTCGTGCCCACGACGACCGCAATGGGCCCGCGCACGGCTGTGCGCGTGCCCACTGCGGCCGTCGTAGGCACGAGGACCTTTGCTTACTTGGCAGTTTGTAGACTGCGTGGAGTCGAAAGCAAATAGAGACATGACACCATCGAAAATCGGGGAACGTGTGGCTGATCTGACTAGTCTTTGATCTCTCGGATCGCTTTGCTGAGTTCTGCCGATCTGGCGTGTGATTTAGGCGTCAGTCCGCAAGCATTTGTGACCAAATTAGCATGCGTCAACCATATTTTGCGGTGTTATCTGGGAAAGTGGACATCCGCTGTCCCGTAACCAGCAACTTACGTATGCAAAAGGCACAGTTTGTCATGAGCCATTGGGCAGTCGCAGGGACTCATGACAATGTGTGCTTCTTGTGGGTGAAGGACGTCTTCATTTATATCAAGATTTGGGAAGTCATTTAGGAGGGGTAGGCTGAAAAACAAGGTCTCTTTAGAAGACAAGGTACCCAGCACGTCTTAAGTTTCTGTTGCATCAGATTAGGTATTGCATTAGACCTGTTGGCGTCACCGTTGCGCGATTTGTCTTGCCATGAATCAGTATTCAGTATCATAGCATTACATGTGCCGGTCCGTGATTTTGATCCTTACGGCTTCGAGCCGCAAGGTCCAATGTCACACGGCACACCCACCCCAGTGACACGTTGTTTTTCTTGTGTATTTGGTTTCATGGGGCGCGTGCATGTCTTGGGAAAATCTTTGCTGTTAACTCTTTAGAGACGTGCCGCTTACGGATACGCGGCTTATGCCGCGTATCCGGAGGAGGCATGTCTCGAATGAGTTAAACCGTTCAGTGTTGGAACACGGCGAGCAATACCAAAATGCAAGAGGCATAGATCCTCATGAGCCCCCGCATTTGCGGGGGCTCATGAGGATCTATGCCTCTTGCTGACACCACTTTGTAACCATGTTCCTTGGACGGCTGGAACCCTTTGGCGTTGACTGAACAAAGACTTCAGAAGCACGATCTGCGTCTAGTGGCAGTGAAGGTGTTAATGGTACTATCAACCATGCAGTATTTTCGGTTTACAAAAATAACACAGCCGCCTTTTATTGCGCGGAAAGGTTAACCCCTTAAAGACAAAAATGGAAAACGTGTGTGTGTGTGTGTGTGTGAGTGTGTGTGTGTGTGTGACAGTGTGTGTGAGTGTGAGTGTGAGTGTGAGTGTGTGTGAGTGTGTGTGAGTGCGTGCGTGCGTGCGTGCGTGCGTGTGTGAGTGCGTGCGTGTGTGTGTGTGTGCGTGCGTGTGTGTGTGCGTGTGTGCGCACTGAAAATTTGGCATCCTTGTAATATTGTTCAAATGTGCTGTAATTTTCTTAATTTTGCGTAACCTGTGTTAGGATAGGTGTTATGATAAGTTATCACTATTATTGTTATTATTATTATTAATATTATTAGTTATTATCATTATTTATTTTTATCATTGTTATTATATTATGTTTTATTTATTATTATTATCATTATTATGACTACAAAAGACATAGATCTTCATGACAGAGACCCCGCATGGGTGGGGTGGGGGTGGGTGGGGGGGGGGATGAGCAGTTAGATCATGTTCACACTTCTCAAGCAGTGAATGGTTTAAGTCTTGCATCAGCACTTCTCGCAGTCGTTGAAAGATTGCGTCATTAAGTGCCAGGAAGGGATATAACCGTTTGTTTGTCGTGCATGCACCGAGTGATTCTCCATCGTTTCTTGGGTCGTCCTCTTTGCTTCCAGTGCTCGTCTCGTTTTGCGGTCTGTAATCCGATTCAGCGTCCGCACCGTTTTCCTCCGAGGAGACCTTCCCAAATTTCCATTTGTGGTTTTTTGATGGAGCGAGTTGGCTATCTGTGTCTGCAGAGATGGAGTCAATGCAAGTCGGAGCAGCAGTGTTGTACACCGACTCTCAACAGAAACTTAAAAGCCCATTACTACCATGACCATGACCATGGGGTGTAGAGTGTTAATGGAGAAGTAGTACCTTTGACCTTCAGCCAGCAGCGCCCCTTGGGGCAGGCGGGAGCACTGGTCTTCACATGGCACTCAACTCAAACAGCTGGCTCCAGGTCCTTCACCTAGCCACTGGTCTTCACATGGCACTCAACTCTCACAGCTGGCTCCAAGTCCTTCACCTAGCCACTGGTCTTCACATGGCACTCAACTCACACAGCTGGCTCCAGGTCCCTCACCTAGCCACTGGTCTTCACATGGCACTCAACTCTCACAGCTGACTCCAGGTCCGTCACCTAGCCACTGGTCTTCACATGGCACTCAACTCTCACAGCTGGCTCCAGGTCCTTCACCTAGCCACTGGTCTTCACATGGCACTCAACTCTCACAGCTGGCTCCAGGTCCTTCACCTAGCCACGGGTCTTCACATGGCACTCAACTCACACAGCTGGCTCCAGGTCCCTCACCTAGCCACTGGTCTTCACATGGCACTCAACTCACACAGCTGGCTCCAGGTCCCTCACCTAGCCACTGGTCTTCACATGGCACTCAACTCTCACAGCTGACTCAAGGTCCGTCACCTAGCCACTGGTCTTCACATGGCACTCAACTCTCACAGCTGGCTCCAGGTCCTTCACCTAGCCACTGGTCTTCACATGGCACTCAACTCTCACAGCTGGCTCCAGGTCCTTCACCTAGCCACTGGTCTTCACATGGCACTCAACTCTCACAGCTGGCTCCAGGTCCTTCACCTAGCCACTGGTCTTCACATGGCACTCAACTCTCACAGCTGGCTCCAGGTCCCTCACCTAGCCACTGGTCTTCACATGGCACTCAACTCACAGCTGGCTCCAGGTCCTTCACCTAGCCACTGGTCTTCACATGGCACTCAACTCTCACAGCTGGCTCCAGGTCCTTCACCTAGCCACACCCCGGTAACCGCTTCTGCTGGCGGGCGAAACGTTGTGAGGGGCTGACGCGTTTCTCAGTCAATTGAAATACTTGGAGAGGAGACGGGCGCCGCCAAGTTCGCCTAAGCCCACTGAAAGGACTGATGGACAAGCAACAGAATAAGAATAACACGCCGGATCGGTCGGGGCCCGGATCACCAACGACCGCGCACCCCATTGGAGGTCTCCAGGGTGGGGGCGACAAGTGTTACTGGAACCAAACCCACCATCAAGCTGCCCACGCAAGGAATAACTATCGGAACTTGGAACGTTCGCACACTCTACCAGTGCGGCAAAGTGAATGAACTCACCCACGAGTTAAAGCGCTATCGCTGGGACATTGTAGGACTTGCAGAAGTTCGATGGACAGGCTTCGGAGAAACAACAGATGAAGGCCATAAAATCTGGTTCAGCGGAAAAGAAACCAAGCACGAACATGGTGTAGCTTTTATCGCAAGGAAAGAGGTGGCTGGAACTGTCATCAGCTGCACCCCCGTGTCAAGCAGACTAATTTCCATCCGCATCTCCGCCCGACCGCACAACATCACTATCATACAAGTATACGCTCCAACAGCAGATCATGATGATGAAGAATTAGAAGAATTTTACGAACAACTGGACAACATCATCAAGAAAACACCTAAGAAAGACATTCTGACTGTCCTCGGCGACTGGAATGCAAAGATCGGCCCTGACGCTTACCAACAATGGGCAGGAACAGCTGGCAAGTTTGGCCTTGGAGAAACAAACGACAGAGGCCTGCGACTTTTAGAGTTTGCACAGAGTCACCGTCTCACCGTTGCTAATACGCTCCATCCACACAAGAAGTCAAGAACAGTGACATGGCAATCGCAAGGAGGCCTGGTCAATAACCAGATTGACTTCATCTTGCTGCCTGGACGATTCAAATCCAGCATTAACAAAGCACAAACGAGGTCCTTTCCTGGCGCTGATATTGGCAGCGACCATAACCTCGTCCTTAATAGCCTCAAGTTGAAGCTGGCATTGAAGCGAGACAGCAAGAGCCCTCGCATCCGATTCGACCTTGAGAAGCTAAAAGACCCGGAAGTAGAAGAGGTCTTCCAAGCCCAGGTGGGAGGCAGATTTGCAGCCTTGGCTACTTTGGACTGTGACGTAGACACCCTTGCCGGAAATATTAAGGAGGTGTTACTTTCTACAGCAGAATAAGTGCTGGGGAAGCAAAGGAAGCGCAAACAGCCCTGGGTCACCGATGACATCCTCGATCTCTGTGATGAGAAGAAAGCCTGGAAGAAAAAGAGGCCAAGACCTCACATCAGCAAACAAGTACAGACTTGTCAACAAGAAGATCAGGAAGAGGATGAATGAAGCCAAAGAAGATTGGATTGAAGACCAGTGTCGTAGCGTGGAAGAGGGCATGGTAAACGGCAACAGCAAGAAGGCTTATGAAACCCTAAGGACCCTCACCAAGACTCAACAGCGAACAGCCACAGTCATCGAAGACAGCAGCGGCCAACTCCTTACGGAAAACACTGCTGTACTAAACAGATGGACTGAGTACTGCCGAGACTTGTATAACTACAAGGCTGAGCCAGACACCAGCATCCTCCAAAACAACCAGGCTGGGGCCAGGAAGGCTGAGGACCTGCCAGTGCTAGCTGAAGAGGTGGAAGCAGCCGTACGCGGGCTGAAGGGAGGAAAGTCTCCAGGTGTAGACAACGCACCTGCTGAACTGTTGAAACATGGAGGAGAAGTAACAACGAAGGTCCTCACTATACTCTGTCAAAAGATCTGGGAGCAAAAGAAATGGCCAGTAGAATGGACACAGTCTCTAGTGATCCCGCTCCCCAAGAAAGGAAACCTGAAACAGTGCCAGAACTACAGAACTATCAGTCTGATAAGTCACCCTGGCAAAGTAATGCTTAGAATCATTCTCAACCGCCTCAAAACTTTCGCTGAGGAACTGCTGGCAGAAGAACAGGCTGGTTTCAGAGTTGGAAGAAGCACTGTAGAGCAGATTTTCAACTGCCGCGTTCTGATCGAGAAACATCTGCAGCACCAGCGTGAACTCCACCACAACTTCATTGATTTCAGGAAAGCATTTGATCGCGTCTGGCACGACGGACTCTGGCAAGTCATGAGATCCTTCAACATGGAGGAGGGACTGATCCAAATGATAGAAGCGCTTTACAAGAACGCCTGCAGCGCGGTTCTACTTAACAGTCAGGCGAGTTCTTCAGGACGACGATCGGTGTCCGTCAAGGATGCCTGCTCTCTCCTATCCTTTTCAACATATTCCTGGAGAAGATCATGCAGGAAACCCTCCACGACAACCATACTTCAATCTCCATTGGTGGCAGATCCCTGTGCAATCTTCGATTCGCAGACGACATTGACCTCATGGCAGGCAGCAATAGTGAGCTTCAAAACCTGACAGACAAACTTTCAAGTAGCGCAGGGTCTTATGGCATGGAGATCAGTACGGATAAAAGCAAAGTGATGATCAACACCACAAGCGACAGCAGCAGCAACATCCACATGAATGGCCAGAAGCTAGAAGAGGTCAATAGCTTCAAGTACTTGGGAGCCACCTTTTCCAAAGACGGTAGTTGCATAGCAGAGATCCGCATCAGGATAGGTACAGCAACATCCACAATGGCCAGGCTGGACAGGATCTGGCGAAGTAACTCCATCAGCTTCACCATCAAGTACAGGCTTTACAAGTCCCTCGTAGTGTCTATTCTACTCTACGGCTGTGAGACTTGGACACTGCTTACAGACTCAGAAAAGAAAATCCAGGCCTTTGAGAACAAGTGCCTGAGGAAGTTACTCCGCATCTCGTACCGGGAGCACAAGACCAACGAATATGTACGGAGCATCGTCACTTCCCTGGTGGGCTCACATGAACCCCTTCTGGCAACCGTGAAACGGCGCAAGCTTGCTTGGTTTGGCCATGTGACCCGACACAACACCCTGTCCAAGACTATCCTCCAAGGCACTCTCGAAGGAAGCCGCCGGCGAGGTCGTCAGAGAAAGAACTGGGTCGCAAACATAAAAGAATGGACCGAACTCGAGATGCCAGACTTGCTGGCCACCGCCCAAAATATAACTCATTGGAGAGCACTGTCTGTTGCTGTTGCCTTTCAGTCCCCCCCCCCCCCTCCCCAACGCCCAGACCGGGCAAGGGACCGATGATGATGATGACTACCATGACTGTTTAAAGAAACACTTCTGCAACAGATGGTTACGTGTCGCTGCATACAGGTCTCACTTTGGTTCGTTTGGACACAAGGAAATCCGGATCAACACGTCGTCTTAACCCTTTTCATCCTGATACACTACTGCACGAAATTAATTTGACTATGATAGTTTAAGGGTGGTGCCAGAATAGCTTGGCGCCTAAAGGCGACGAGCTATTCTTGTGCCACCCTTGAACTAAACTGAATGGTTGATATATCTCCTGTCCTGCCGTATGGCCTTCACTGAACAATAAAAAAAAATTAAACAAAATCAGCCTCAGGATTAATGGGATAATATCAAGTAATCCGACCATGTCTCCGCTCCGCTCAGGGGCAACGTTCATTTAAAAATAGATTGACACGCTGCTAACGGCTGTGCCGGACCGGAATAAGCAAGTTTGGTTAAGCGTGCGCATTTGCTGCGTGTCTAAACTGACGTAGAACTTATTAGGTTTGTGGACAAGGAATAACAAACACAAATGGTGCTAAAAATTCTTCAGATTTTACGCCTAATCGTACTTTGTTCTTGTTGTTTTCAGAACTCACGTAAACAGATCTTCTCAAGATAGTAAAACTGTAGGCCGTAAGGTCCTAAATCACTGACCAGCATATATTTTGCATTCCTCCTGGAATTAGATTCATGAAACCAAACCAGAGTAGACTGGCCTGGGTCAGTTGCATGTCCGCGTTTATAGCTTCGCAAGCCACTTAGCAAGGTGCTCCGCTATAGCGGAGCACCTTGCTTAGTGGCTTGCGACGCATTAAGCTCACTCACGCAACCAAGCGCCGATTCATTGGCATTCTAAACAGTTAATTTTTCTTCCACACGGAATCCCAAATCGAGACCAATAAATCGGTCCCAACTCGGGTTCATCGTTTCATCGGAGCCTGTCCGTTCGGACGAACCAATCTACTTTACGATCATATACGCGAGAAACTTAGTCTGAACCCAAACAAAAGGCATAGATTCTCATGAGGCTTTGCGGCTGCAGAGGCTCATGAGAGTCTATGCTTCTTTCAGACGAAAAAGGATTTAGAAGATGTCACGACCTCCGCTTCCGGAGCGTGAACTACGAGTGCTACCACTCGAGAACTATCACCTCAACCTAACACAAACACCAGAGGAACAATCACAACAATATTTATTATATACAAAAATAAAACAATAATCACAATATATTCTCACTCAATCCTAACTACACTCTCACGCATCACATTCACACACACCAATCCTAACTACACTCTCACGCATCACATTCACACACACCCATGCTCCCCAGCATGAATATCCATTAGACACAACACAAATAAAATCAAATACACAATTATTAAACAACAACCATTCTTAATACAATACAAAAGAAAAATTGGAAAAAAACTTAATATATTTGACTAATTACTAAATCCAGTTAAGAAGAGCACAACCAACGAGCTCAAATCAAGTTAACGTCTTTGCTTCCGCAATAATGTCCTTTAGAACACGTGTCAAGTTCCACTTGAATTGGCAGAATACAAAAAGTTCTGTCGTTGCGACAAAGTTCACATAATATTGTCACAAAAAAAAAAGAAAGAAAAATTACTCACATAAATGAACTGAGATTTATCTAAAATAGGTTACCGAGCACTAGATGGGACGACCCGACCTGGCTTAAACACAGGGCCCGCCACGACACTCGCAGCAGCGCGTGGGTACGGTGTAGTAGTCCCACAGGGAGGAGTAACACAGCCAGCCTCCACTCTCATAGCCAAACCACCCGCGCTCTTCCGCACAGCACGGAAGTAGACTTATCCACGTAGATGCACTAAAATAAGTGTGCAAAATACACATATAAATAATAATAAAATAAAGATAATCACATCACCCTTTATTTCACAATTTAACGTCACTGCTATCTCACTTCCCACAATTTAATTGCCTTTCTTCCATATGCCTTCACCTTTCCCCAAACAGTGGTACTAAACTTACCCAACAAAAATAAGCCACTTGCTTACGACTTACAATAAGTATAATTCATTTTAAAATTTACTTTCCAAAGGGTAAATACTACTAAATAACAAATTACATTTATTTCTACATTCTTACCCTTACCAACCCCCCCCCCCTACTCACTAATTAAATATTAATAATAACAGAACAAGTCAACACAGACAAACCCCCCCGAGCTTATGGGCACTAAAGAATTGTTGTGTGTACTTACTGCCATACGAGTAGATGGGGCTGGGGCAGAGACAAACAAAACAAGACAGCCCAGGGGTTCAGTCGCCGCAGCTTTCTCTCTGTCAGGGCACCGGCTACGGGGCAACCAGGGCCGTATCGTAGGGCCGTCACAGTAGTACGACACGGCTACTTGAGGACCACAGCTAATGGCGAGCCACGCCTGCAAATCCTCCCTCAGAGACTGTTGCTTTCTTCACTGCTTGGAAGCGACTGACTAACAATTTGGATATAGCACTGTTTGTCAAAAACTTGCGTTCTGAAAAAAAGTGCGATGTAAGTTCACGCATTCAGTAACCACCCGATCGCGCAGAACAATTACGTGCGGCACACGCTACCTTCGCACCCGGCACAGCAACAATCGCCCCATCAAAGGTCAAACAACTCACCTGTTTTCCTACACGTCCTATCTTTTTACCCGGTGACTATGTAATTTCTGTCGCCCCTCTAAATTTTACTCTGCTACAAAATAGAAACAAAACCCGTGTCGTGACAAAAGATTATTTTCATGTTCTCGAACATGATCCTGAAAAAAAGGAAAATTCCAGCTAACAGGAATAGATTCGCATGATCTCCTTTGCGGATGCAGGGGAATTTGAGAATCTGTGTCACTTACTGATGGAAAGGTTAGTTAGTTGGTTAGTTGTTAGGGTTTAACCCCTTGCCTGCCACTGTACGTACTTTTTTTCTGTAATCTTTGTTTTTTCAGCCTCAACCCTTCAAGGAATAGGGATACAAATTGGTCTTAGCAAGAGACATAGATCCTCATGAGCCCCCGCGACTGCGGGGGCTCATGAGGATCTATTTTTCTTGCAATTGGATCGTGTTCTGTTTTTTCTCGGCAGAGATGGGGTTAACGCCCAGTAGCAGACTAACGGCGACTAGATGGAAACGGACGGCAGAGCGGGGATTGTCTTTATGTCCGCGAACAAGATCCTGATGGAAAAGATGTCGTGCCGCGTTACACTAACTCTCCCCGATATATCCGGGCATTTGCTGCTGTAGGAAACGAATGGAACTAAATTATATATCAAAACGCCCTCCATCTGCAAGAGGCATAGATTCTCACGCGCCCCTGCAGCCGCAGGAGCTCATGAGAATAATTATGTGCCTCTTCCTGGCACTCGTCGACCTACTAGTTTAAACCACTTCCTTCTCTTGTCGTCGGACTTTTACTCACTTTAGGTTGAAGTCTTTCAAGAAGCATAGATTCTCATGATCCCAGCAGTCGCAGGGGCTCATGGGAAGCTATACCTATTGCAGGTAAACACGCGTACTTTCATCAGTGTTCCTCAGGTTTATTAAGTCGTTGGGGTTTGAAGTCTTCACATTGAGTTAAGGGGAATGCAGTGGTGCACTTTATCCTTCACTGAATCTTTGCGGCTAACGCGCGGTTCTCGCGTTTCGGATTGGTTGGTAAATTAAAGATGAGTTTTTACAGCTGAAGGTATAATTAATCACCATCCGCACGCTCAACCCTCTCCATTTAACCCCTGCCATGCCAGTGGAAAGCAAAACTGCGTCTTTGAGAGCAGGGCAAATTCAACACCGAATAATCACACCAATCCAAGGAACAAGGACATGACCGTAGGATCAGCAAGAGGCAAAGAACCTCATGAGCCCCCGCAGCTGCGGGGGCTCATGAGGTTCTTTGCCTCTTGCAGCTGGGTGGTGTTTGCATTGTTTTCGGCAGTGAAGTGGGTTAATAGTTCACTCAGACATTTTCGAAGTGGAAGCGTGTGCTGCATTTATTTTTTCAATGTCTGAATTGGTATGTGCAATATATTTTTTTTTAAATTTTAGGCATGTGAAAGGATTAAGGATTTTTATCTTCCCGACAAGAGCAACATCTATTACAGTTCTTTTGTACATCTGACGAGAATATCTTGGCTGAAAAAGGTCAGTGTTGTCGATCAAACTGCCGACGTGGTAACATGTGCTTGCCAGGAAATAATAATAATAATAATAATAATAATAATAATAATAATAATACCACTAATAATAATAATAATAATAATAATAATAATAATATAATAATAATAATAATAATAATAATAATAATAATGTATATTTTTAAGGCGCCTATACTTTCGATAGAAAAGCTCTAGGCGACGTACAAATGACATACTAACAAACATACACCTTGCATCATACAACACATTTTTTATAGTCCCTAACATACACACTCACGCAACAAGATATACAAGAAAAATAACAATAACAAAAAGAACACACCAACAACAACAACAAAAAAAAATGCTCACACACAAAAAGACGTTTCGGAAGAGGCTGTTTTCTGCCCCTGACACTAGTCTGTGGAACTCTCCTGCGTATAAAAGAGGAAAAAGAGCAGAACAAATTTACGACATTCAAATCTCATGATTTAACCTAGTCATTTTTGTACAGCATTTGTCTTTACTTGCAGCATTTATATAAGAAATGCTAAGAACATTTAATGATAACATTTATACAAGAAATATGGCAAAGTATTAATCCTGTATTGCCTGGAGCAGGTTCCTTTCACCCGTTCAGTGCTAGCAGACGCGGTCCGTGTTTCTGCAGTCTTCGTTAATTCAAGACAAAAAGAATCTAAGCTGTCCCAGGAAAATGAATTCAAAGTGGTTTCAGCAAGAAGCATAGATCCTCATGAGCCCCCGCAACTGCGGGGGCTCATGAGGATCTATACCTCTTGCAGGTGGGCAGTCTTTTTCGGCACTGAACGGGTTAAACGAACGCAACGTCGTGAGAGTTCCTAAAATGTTCCAGAAAGCAGTGTATTGAGGTGTATGTTACCTGTGCCATGATTATCTATTCTATACGTACGCATGTGAAAGAAGGGAAATATATGTACATGAATTGCACCCCATCAGCACCTCCTAACGCCGAGCCTACAACATTTTCAGCCACGCTTTGCGTTCTGGCTAAGGAAGGCTGAAACCCTGCCAACCTCGCTGGTGACAACAGAGGAGCAGTTTGTCACAGGACCCACGTGTGAAGTTGAAAGACAGAGTCCATTTTTGTAAAAAGCGAGATTTTCATTGTAATACAAAGCATATCTGACTGTTCACAAAAATGGACAGGAAAAGATAATAAATCCATTTGTGTGAAAAGCGAGATTGTCACTGTAATGATATAAACATCTAGCTATTCACAAGAATGGTTAGTTAGTTAGTTATTGGAGTTTAACGCCGAGCAGGCGACTAAAGCCATCTCACGGCGGGAAGGGTAGAAGTCTGGTCAGGCAGATTAACTCATTCTACCCCAACACCGAAATCCCCAAATTTTGCCGTTGTCCTATGAAGAGTGCTTTGCAGTGCAGGACACAGATCGACCATGATGGTTCAAGGGTGATGCCAGAATAGCTTGGCGCCTATAGGCGCCAAGCTATTCTGGCATCACCCTTGAACTATCATGGTCGACCCATATGTTGCTGTGGTGTGTCTGGGGTAGAATGAGTTAGGAGAAAGGTCTTAAAACATGATGTAAATACAGTTAAAAGTAATCTTAGCTAAGAAGTCACAGGCAAATCTTAAATGTCTAGAGACTTTGGAAGTTCATAAGACCAGTCAGAACTACATAGACTACAGAGATTTAAATTTTGTAAAACAAATTGGCTTCCTTTAGAAAGCTGAAAATTGTGTCCGGGGGTAACGTCCCGAAACAAAAAATTTTCAGAGTCTGCTCTATGGTGCTTCTGCCCTATATCGATTAGGTCAGCACATGATGTTAAGAAGTGCTTTACCGAAAACAACTCGTCGCAGGCGAAGAACCAGGGGCGTTTCTCACCTTTCAATCAGAATAAGTGTGTGAAATAAGTATGGCCAATGTGACGAGAAAGGAAAGTCTCCTCACGGCGGCTCCCGCAGCGATAAGGTAGACTGTCAGATACTCTAGGAAGAGGTTCACGAAGCATGTTCGCCTCTTCTTTGCCCCACTCAGTCTGCCACTGACGAGATATATAGGCACCACTGGCGGGCTGAAAATGGACAGGAAAAGACAATAAGTTTATGTTTGTAAAAAACGAAATTTTCATCGTATTACAATGAAAATATGGCTTTTCACAACAATGGACAGGAAAAGACAATAAGTTGTTTGTAAAAAATCGAAATTTTCATCGTAATACAATGAAAATATGGCTATTCACAACAATGGACAGGAAAAGACAATAAGTTCATGTTTGTAAAAAACGAAATTTTCATCGTAATACAACGAAAATATGGCTATTGACAACAATGGACAGGAAAAGACGATAAGTTCATGTTTGTAAAAAACGAAATTTTCATCGTAATACAGCGAAAATATGGCTATTGATAACAATGGACAGGAAAAGACGATAAGTCCATAAGCACAAATTTTGTGTGAAAGCGAGATTTCAATGAAATACAATAACATCTCATTTTTCGCAAATATGGACTTGCTGCCTTCTGCTATCACTGACAGCCTGGCAGCGTTGCCTGTTGACTTTGTATCGAGCGCTATCTGTCGGCACGGGAGTGATCAGAGATCTGTTTGCCTGTTCGTGAGATATCCGTCCAGCCAGCGAAAATTCCTCGGGCCGACTTCAGACTTAGCTGGCCCTGCAGAGGGCCGTGCGCGGGCCAGCTAAGGCTGAAGTCGGCCCGAGGACCTTCAAGTTTCTGCGCACTGGGCATCGGCGAGACAGATCGGTCGGGTTGAGACCGGCTAACTTATTTAGCTGGGACATAACACGGCGGGAAATAGATGGACCCTGATAACTTAAGACTTGATTAATTATAGTGCCAGGAACTGATCTACATTGATAGCTAAAATGTGGGTCCTATCAGCTTTGACGTATCGGCCGCGATAGTTTTTGGGTGGTGCGTGATTAGCTATGAGAGCCTGACAATAATGGTTCAGTACTCTGATGAACTTGACGCATTCTCATGCGCCAGTATCATCGGGCGTCATCCTTGAACGTCATCCATCAATCTTCTATACTTATTTATAATTGAAAACCAGCCTTATTACTAATATATATATATATATATATATATATATATATATATATATATATATATATATATATATATATATATATATATATATATATATATATATATATATATATATATATATATATATATATATATATATATATATATATATATATATATCTTGGCTTGACTTCGCGAACGAATATTCTATAGGGCTTGCCCACGTCGTCTGCAGGCATTTTCGTGGCTGCGGAGGCCAATCCGGGACAGGCAGGTTCGACCGCAGTGGCTGCAGGGGAAGGTCTGGTCAGAGTTCTGAGTTACGGCAACTCGGTTTTTTCTCCTGAGCCGTTTGTCCTTAAGGTTAGCTCTGCGAGAGTCCTCAAAGGAGACGGCTGCCTTGTAGATGGTGGAGCGCCAGGTGTCACGGTCCGCAGCAAGCGAAGACCACTGGCGGTGGTCGATTTGGCAGGCACTAAGTGACTTCTTGATTATATGTATAGATTATATATACATATATATATATATATATATATATATATATATATATATATATATATATATATATATATATATAATCTATACACACCACGTATTATACTATGTGGTGTGTATGGATTTGTTCTACATATACTGACTTCCATTAAAAACGCAAAAAGTGTAAATGTACCCGCAAACAAAGAGCGACCCTGACAGCAAAACAAGAAAATGTTATTTGTTGCTTACTTTAGATGTTCAGCATATTGTCTGAGCTACCTTCACACAAAAATTGGATGAGTTATCGCCCATGGCTACCTTGGAGGACACAGGGCCTTTTAGTGGTGAAAATAAGCAAAATTGGACACAGTCTGTGAAGCAAGTTTCCTGTGATATGTTTTAACACACAAGTTGTGTGGATTGCTTATGATGTTATTAACTGCCGCAAACGAAATTTGAAAAATTCATTAGAGAACCAGAATTTCCGGTGCACACCATTTTCTTCATAAATCGTATTTGATTTAATGTGAATTACTTTCAAACCATTTTGTATGCTCCATTGACTGACACAGAGATAAAGAACACACCCATATCCATTTGATCAGGTAAGTATGGCTGCTAACCTAAAAATAAAGAACTTTGATTTCATGTTTGTAGGTCATGTTGATTATTTAGGTACCTTTGACAAACGAAAAGTAGGTCAAGACAAAACAGGCCTGATTTTCATGCACACGGACCCTAGTGACACTGCACATTGGTTGGCTTTCAGCTGTGTCCTCTGCAGATGCTCCCCATTTCACTTTTAATATCATGTGATGGTACTGTCACTGATGACGTCATAAGTCATCGATGTGCGATTTTTAAGACTAAACATTCTATTTGCACACGACATAACACACTCGTCATAACATTTTCTAATAAATGACGTCAAAATAACCCGGATCAAAGCATTTTTACGAAGAAAAGCGCTAAGGTGAAAAATTCGCGTTTCTTTTGTTGATCAGTTATATATATCTGTCTGGTGTCCCCCTTGGGTGGACATGTTTTCTTTCAATTAATCACCCAGAATGGCCCAGGCTCTTTAACTCATTCAAGTCGCCCCACATCAACAGCTGCGAAAGTGTCGAATAGCGTTGCCGGCGGCAACGCTATTAGACTCTTCCGCAGCTGTTGATGCGGGACGCCTTGAATGAGTTAACCCCTGTACTGCCAGAACATCAGAAGCAACGCCCGACCGCGTGAGGCACAGATCCTCATATATATAATTTCTTTTCTTCTCAACTTTACTTTTTTTGTTGTTCCTGTTTCATGGAATATGAGGGACACGCTATGATACATTTCATAAATAATTTTTGCTGTAACCCCTGTAAGCCCAGAAGAAAGTGGACGCGATCTAAATGAAAGAGGCATATATCCTCATGAGCCCCCGCGACTGCTGGGGCTTATGAGGATCTATGCCTCTTGCTGAAACCACTTTTCCTCCATGTTTTCTGATCGACAGTTGTGCTTTTTGCTCGTTCAGTAAACGCAAATTTCATAAACAAAATATAAGTCCGTTGACACGGAAGAGGTTAATTCCGAAGAATAGCTTCAGCTTACATTGTCGGTCCATCTCCAGCGAATGTGGGAACTTTGGATGACGATCCATCAAACAGAACAAAGCATGAGAATTGTGGAAGATCTAAGGAAGCGCAAAACAACGCTGGACATCGAAGCATTATAATTTATGTTGTCTTTGTTTGTCTACAACGTGTATGTTAGGCGAGCGGCGTGTGATGACAAAGTTGCAAGTAACCATATACAAGCTGATTTGTGGTGTAAAAGATAACACTGGGATACTGGCTATCTTACACAATTAATTCCACCAAGGTCCTCTGGGGTTTCTGAGATATGACGTCATCAGTTCTATTTTTAGAAAGATCTGAAATAAAATCGGAAAACCTCCAAATTGGTCATACTTTTAAACAACGTGAAGCTATTGCAGAGACTTCGGTAATTTTTGTTTTTTTTTGGTCGTTTTTAGTTTGTGACCTTGAACTTTTGGGGAGGTCAAGTGACGTAACGCAAGTTTTCATTTTTAGAGAGCCGTGAATACCAGCAATCATTGTGTCAAATTAGAAGTTGGTGCCTGTTCTAGTTTCTGAGAAAAAGACAGCATTAATATGTTACAAGTCTATATGGTATATGTGCTAAAAATAGAACACGCGACGTCACATCTCGGAAACCCCAGGGAAATTTTCTTTAACTCTTTTAAGCCCCGGGACCCTGCAGCAGGAGATGGATTGATCATGATAATTCAAGGGTAGTGCCAGATGAGCTTGGCACCTTCAGGCGCCAAGCTCATCTGGCACTACCCTTGAATTATTATGATTAATCCATCTCCTACAACTGGTACATAGTCGTTAGGCAACACCTTCACAATTTGAGAAATGGGACCTTGAGGCTAAAAGGGTGAATTAGTTAGTAATGATATGGCCAACAACCTTTTCTATCATTTAAAGCACCATTACGCGTAATTTTGAAGAAACACTTCAGCACCAGTTGTGTTTGTTATGCCTTGTCGACACACCTAATGAACTTTAAGAGCAGTTTGGACACGCAGCAAAAGCACACATGTAGTCGCACTTATTTATTCTGCGCTGCCGTTAGTGTGTAAGTCTAATTTTAGCTGTTTCTTCGGCACTGATAACGTTGTATTTCTAGAACAAAATGGAATCATTACCAGGTTACTTGATATTTAGACGACGTGTGCTGAACTGGATTGTCCTGTGTCTAAATAAACCATAACTAGACCTGTGTGTAGTGTTTTATAACCATCTGCTACAGAAGTTTATCTTTGAAGAGTTACGGGGGTAGTGGGCCTTTAAGACCAAAGTCAGCTTGTAGATGGTTACTTTCAACTGAAACCTTGTCTTCGCGACAGAAACGCCGCTCACCAATGTATCGTGCCGCTTCGTTCCTTGCAGTCGGGCATTCTGCACGTTTGGCAGTCTCCTTGTCTGTTTGGACACAGCGTCTGAAAACTGTCCAGCGAGTAGCCACTCCAGGCGATGCCTCTGTCTGTCTGGTGTCCCCCTTGGGTGGACATGTTTTGTTTTAATTAATCACACAGAATGGCCCAGGCTCTTTAACTCATTCAAGTCGCCCCACATCAACAGCTGCGAAAGTGTCGAATAGCGTTGCCGGCGGCAACGCTATTCGACTCTTCCGCAGCTGTTGATGCGGGACGCCTTGAATGAGTTAACCCCTGTACTGCCAGAACATCAGAAGCAACGCCCGACCGCGTGAGGCACAGATCCTCATGTGACGCTAGGGGCTCATGAGGATCTAAGCTTTGTGCTTAACCCTTTCGCTGCCGGTGATCAGGAATTTCATGTCAAGAAAAGACTGAACACTGACCCGACATTCTCGTCAAGAACACAGATGTAAATGAGACAGAATTGGGCATAAACAACACAAGACTAACAAGAAACATAAATCCAGTCCTTGGGGGGGGGGGGGGGAGGGGGGGGGGGGGGCGGGGGGAGGATTTATGTCTCCTGCAGCTGGGTAGCGTTCGCTTTGCCCCGGCAGTTTATGGGTCAATGTCTGGGTCAACGTCACTACACGATCATTTGAAAGTCATTCTGTGAGGTTTCAGATAAACAGTTCATGTCGATGTACCGCGAAAGAGTTAATGGTACGCCATAGACACTATACTAGACACAAGTCGTTGGACATTATACTGTGCATGACGGGCATTTAACACTTAGCTCATATTTAGCTAACTGTTGACTGACTGCCACCTATTCTGATCCGGTTGTCATTTTCTCACAAACATGGTGCATGATGTGAAACAGCTATCACACCTGACACACAAAAGCATAACTCGAACATGTTGGGTCAAGGGTGGTGCCAGAATAGCTTGGCGCCTGTGGGCGCCAAGCTATTCTGGCACCACCCTTGAACTACCATGATCGATCTGTCTCCTAAACTATTGTGTAGTCTTCAGAGGACAACTAAAACAAGGGATTTGCAACCACAAGCCTCAGTGTTTTTACCCATTAGCTGTCAGCAGACATTTTAGGATGTCAGAGTGTTGTTATTCCGGCAGGATGCCAGAGTGTTGTTATTCCGGCAGGATGTCAGAGTGTTGTTATTCCGGCAGGATGTCAGAGTGTTGTTATTCCGGCAGGATGTCAGAGTGTTGTTATTCCGGCAGGATGTCAGAGTGTTGTTATTCCGGCAGGATGTCAGAGTGTTGTTATTCCGGCAGGAATCATCGCGACACAAAGCGCTACCGACATCCAAAGGGTTAACTCCGTCCTTTCCACTGGACGCCTATTTTGTTTCTGAAATCTTTGTTCATTCAACGACCGAAAACCGAAATTCCTCTGAGAAAGATGGATACAAATTAGTCTCGGCAAGAGGCATAGATCTTCATGAGCCCCCGCAACTGCGAGGGCGCATGAGGATCAATGTCTCTTGCAGTTGGATTGTGTCGCCTTTTTCTCGGCAGTGAAGGAGTGAATGAGCCCATATTATGTTTTCGACGTGAAAGTGGCGTGTCTCGTCTGCTAGTCGCCGGGAATTATTCTAGCACCACCTCTGGACTAACATGGTCGAGCTGTCTCCTGAACTAAATCTTGTATTCAGAGGACAACTCTGAAATGTGAAATTTAAATTTTACGGCTCAATGTGTGAATGCTCCCGCAAGTCTTTGGCTCCAGAGTAGCAGTTCCCGTCTCGCTGCCAAGAAAAAAGTGAGCAGAACCCACTTGCAAGAGGCATAGATCCTCATGGGCCCCCGCGGCTGCGGGGGTTCATGAGGATCTATGCCTCTTGCCGAGACCAATTTGTATCCATGCCCCTTTGACGGCTGTGGTTTTTGGTCGTTCAATGAACGCAGAGTTCAGAATCAAACTACGCGCCCAGCGGTAAGGAAGGGGTATAATTAGTCACTGGGAGGAGACACCTTTGGACACTGCGGCGAAGTTTGGCTGGCACCGATTTCGCCGTGGACCTAAACGCCCAGCAACGCCCCTCCCCTGACGCACAAGTCTGGGGACTTAGGAACACAGATATAAATAGGCAGGGACCGCAGATATACAGAGGCTGAGCGAGAGGGCGACATAGTGCCCCAGTGAGCCGCGGAATTTTCAGAGATCACACCGCGGATCGTTTGGGCTTTGCAAATGGGTGGCTCTGCATCGCATGTCTGGATTATTTAAAGTCCGATGGCCGTCTCCTTCGTCCAGAGTCCGAAATAGCTCAGGCCCTACAGCAGGAGATTGATTGACCATGATAATTCACGGGTAGTGCCAGATTCGCTTGGCCCCTGAAGGCGCGAAGCTAATCTGGCACTACCCTTGAATTATCATGGTCAATCCATCTCTTACAACTGGTACATAGTCATTAGACAACACCTCCCAAATTTGAGAAATGGGACCTTGGGGTTTAAAGGGTAAAGCTTCGGAGCAAGAGCGCGAAGGGAATCGCCGGGTCGTGGGTTCGAGTCCCCGTCCCGACCCCGGTAGCAGGACTCGCAATCCAGGGAAAAAAGACGGGCTTGTTCAATAGTATGTCCGTTGAAAGGTCCTGGTAAATCAAAGTGGCGCAATTGTTGTGCGCCTGATTTGATCAGTGTTCAGGTCATACTCCATAGGCAATAGATTCCCTGCCCCTCTCCCCCCCCATAACCCGCCCGTCAGGTGCCAAGCTATTCTGGCACCACCCTTGAACTATCATGTTCGATATGTCTCTAGAATTGTAATACAGTCCTTCAAGAGGGCAACTTCAAAATTTGGAGATTTCGGTCTTGAGGTTGAATGAGTTAAACCCGGAACTAACCAACCAACCTCCTACGTCCGTGCTTGCAAACGCAAGGCGAGGTGGCCTACTGTACATGTAGCAGTTTGCGAGTGTTGCGAACGTTCATTAGGCTCTATGCGTCTATACATAGTGACTGTGACAATCGCGCTAACCGTTTATTACGTTTGTTGATTGAATGTTCGCGAAAAACAAACATTAACTACAACAACATCTGCAACGACAACAATAACAACAACAACAACAACCACATCCAAGACAGTAGTTGGGTGAATGTTCGCGAGGAAAACCCCAACATGTACAACGTCAACACAGACAACAATAACAAACCCCTCCCCCCCCCCCATTCCCCCCTTATCCCCTGTACATCACACACACCATACCCAGAGTCCTGCAGACAGTAAATGGGTGTGGGGTGTGTGGTGTCCAGGGGGATTAGTTTTATTTATTTATTTATTTATTGTACTTTTTGGGTCCCCCCCCCCCCCGCAAAAAGTACAATAAATAAATAAACACATGATTAAAACGAAACTAAACTAATATTTTTTTAATTGAGAAAAAGCGACAGGCACAGATGCTCATAAACCTTGCAAAATGCGGGGCTTTGTGCCTCTTGCAGATGTGTAAAATTTGCCAAAGGCCTGTCCCGCGAGACATACACTGATGTGATGGTATGGGAGTGGAAGGTGAAAATGGCGGGGTCCTGCAAGCAGCAGTTGGGCGGGGTGTCCAGGGGATAAGTGTGTCTGTCTCTTGTCCCTAGAGGCTTTCGGGATGGTCTGGGTGCAGTTGGAAACTTAACCCTTTACCCTCCAGCCGCCAAAGTGATGTTATCGGAGACAGTGCTGTACTGAGAAATATCCAGTCTTCATCATAATCCCTAGTAAGCAAAGCACTTCGGGCCCACTGCGGCCGTCGTGGGCCCGAAGACGTTTTTCTACTGGGGTCCTTCTCCTCATCGATCACGAACAGTTGACGTCTCTCTCTCAATATTTCTACTGGGGTCCTTCTCCTCATCGATCACGAACAGTTGATGTCTCTCTTTCAATATTTCTTTGTGAATTTATTGGGTTCGCTTGATGTGCACTACATCACATGCTTTGTAAAGCGCTTTGAGCACAGCAATGCGGATTTATCGCCATAAAAAACTTTTATGATGATGATGATGATGATGATGATGATAGAGAGAGAGAGAGAGAGAGAGAGAGAGAGAGAGAGAGAGAGAGAGAGAGAGAGAGAGAGAGAGAGAGAGAGTTTGTGTGTTTTGTGTGTGCGTGTGTGTGTGTGTGTGTGTGTGTGGGGGGGGGGGGGGTGTTATTGGGTTTTAAAGCCGAGCAGGCAACTAAAGCCATCTCACAGCGGGAAGGGTAAAAGACTGGTCAGCCAGACTAAGAGAAAGGTCTTAAAACATGTGGTAAATACAGTTTAAAAGTATTCTAAGCTAAACAGTCACACAGGAGGTAGGATGGGTGGGTGGGTGGGTGGGGGGGGGGGGGGAGGGGGTAAGGGGGATAGGTGTGTGTGTGGGGGATTTGTTAAGCAGAGCACGCAAATACGCAAGTGTATACTGTGTAATAGCCTTATGTGTGTGTGTATACTCTCGTACGTGCGCGTACATGCATAACTACGTCTCATTGTCTGCTGCCGCCAGCAAACTGACTCAGTGAGCAAGGTTACCTACAGAGAGCCTTGCGGAACACACACAGGACCCAAGTCGCTTGCATCGCATGTAGGATGTCTTTACCACTGACACCTGCCTACTATAAATCATGTTCTAGAAGCGAAACAACTTTAATGCGTGAGCTTAGTCCTGTGCCAGCCACTAAGCAAGGTGATCCGCTTTAGAGGAGCACCTTGCTTAGTGGCTGGCGCAGGACTAAGATCACTCATGCAGCTGGTTCTCCTAAACTTGAGAAAGTGATTCATTTATTCATTCATGACCATACTGCCCATTGAAGGCAAAACGCAGTGAGTCCATTTGTGCGAAAAGCGAGATTTTCATTGTATTATAGTGAAAATTTTGCTTTTCACAAAAGTGGACTTGCTGTCTTTTGCCTTCAAAGGGTAGCAAAGAAAAAAACACGCCTTAGAAAAACCAGTTACAATTTATTATATTTTCAAAAATAAACAAACGTATAAGTATACAATTCGCTACTTATCTTATTAGTGTGTGGAGAAAGTAATCTTATCCTTTCGTGATTGGAAGATGCAACCGAATGAATGACGTCAAGATAGTTTCACGTCATATCCTCAGTTGCGTCTTAGCATCACGAAAGTTGCAAAATTGTGCGCGCACTTGTTTGTTTGTCTATTTCCGAAATATTAATTGTGTCGTAACTGTCTTTTTGTCTACCGTATTTAAAATAAAATACTGTAGGCTTTGAAATAGGGCTGGGTCGGAGCGCATTTCGGAGCATGCACATGACATTTTTGGCGTGCGGGGCAGAAATTCTGGCAAAGAAGTATTAAGATAAAAATGACGAGTTACGGAAACCTTGCTAGAGAAAGTCTCTGTGGCGCCAAAGCGCAGCGCGCGCGCGCGCACGTGTGCGTGCGTGCGTGTGTGTGTGTGTGTGTGTGTGTGTGTGTGTGTGTGTGTGTGTGTGTGTGTGTGTGTGTGTGTGTGTGTGTGTGTGTGTGTGTGTGACAGCGACTAGAGCCCGCGTTTGAGGACGGACAAGCTTGAAATTTTAGGATTTTGTCCCTAAAAGAATTATCTCGGGACCGTTTTTTTTGGGATGTTTTGATTAAAACGCTCATTGGCGAGAAAATGTCCGTTTCACAAAAACCGGTTGATCCACACTGGAATCTGTAATTTTTCTTATTTTTACTAGATATTTTGCATATAGCTATATAAAAGTGAGATATTAAATGAGTTCCTTAACCAGCATTTTACCTCTAGAACCTATTGAGTGATAATTAAATATTTGTTAAAAAAACATTCTCCAGGTTTTGGGGATTAATTTCACGAATTATATGGGTTAATCTTAAACAATTGAATATTTTTTTACGAAAATAATTGCATGATTTTTTTTTATATACGGTATTTACATAAACCTACAGTTTGTCCCGGTTGTCGGGTACGATTAGGTCAATTGTGACATGTATGCCTTAGGTGTGAAAATCAGACAATTTTCTGCACCACATTTTCGGAGTCAATTGTAAAACAGCTAACATAACGTTATGTTTCTATTACGAAAAAGCTATCTTCTCATTAATGCCCACATGACTTTTCATAAACAGTGTTTACATACGCTTGCTATTTGTCCTGGCCCTGGGGTAGGATTAGGTCAAATTGTGACCTGTAAGCTCTAGGCATGAAAATCAGCAAGAAAATTGCAAAGTTGATCCTCTGATACGTCAAATGTTAGTACTGCGATGATGACGTATAATATCGAGTCGTTACTATGAACACGGCGTGGTGTGGTTATTGATGCCATGACGTGAAGCTTGAAGTGACGTCATTTCGCTGCTCGTACTATTCTTCTTCTTCAGAATAACTATGCTACGCCAGACCACAGAGCTTACGAATGGCGGGAATCGCTGTGTGTCCGTCTTTATTTCTGTGTGCCAGTACTGCTGTGTGGATCAGAGGGTGGGTTAGGGTAGAAGGAGATGGATTCCTGTCGCCATACGAGCCCACAGAGCGTACTAATGGCGGGAAGCGCCGTGTGTCTGTCTTTATTTGTGTTCGCCGACGTGTGTGTTGATCAGAGGCTGGCTTAGAGAGGAGGGAAATGGATCAGCATAATAAGCCTAAAAATATGAACAATTCTGAATGTTCCTAAAAGATAAACGCATGTGAGCTCCAAACAATACGGTAGACTTTGGGATGAAATCCTCATCTTGTTTTAACCCGTTCAGTGCATATGCGGGGTCTCATGAGATCTATGACTCTTGCTGAGTCCATGTTCCTGAGGCTCAATTGTTTTTAAGTCCCTTATAATTATAGAAGGGACTTTTTTTTAGGACTTTCGCGGTGGGGCGAATTTAATAGCATGTCCATGATGTCAAAAGCGGGCAGGCTAAACCTCTAACATTTGAAGTAACAAGATACAAATTACGTCATGTCTAGTTACGCTAACCTCGCTGCTGAGCGTACATTGGGCGCGAAGCACCGTATGTGCGTATGTATGTATGTATGTGCGTATGTATGTGTGTGCGTATGTATGTAAACAAGAGAATCTCCGATATTTCTGTACATACAAGCTTAAAACTTGGCGAAATAGTTTCTTAAGTGGGTGGCTAAGAGAGCCTCCGAGCATAATGTAATTGAATGTCTCATTGAAGACATAAACAACCGTTTATAGGAAGTCAGTTGACCAAGACTAGAGTCCATAGCAGTTTTCTCATATTTCAGTTCTTGAACTTTTGCATATAGCTAGTTTGGAGAAAGAAATTGGATGAGTTCGTTATCCAGCTTTGTATCCTTTCAACTTCTTTATTAATAATTAATTCTTTTCAGAAAATAATTAAAACACTAAAAAAAACTTTACTTCTAGAGAAAGTCAGACAGTGGCGGTGACGTAAAAGAGGCAACTCAGTCACCAGGCAGACACTGACAAGTCATACTCTAAACATGACGTCATTCTCTCTCTCTCTCTCTCTCTCTCTCTCTCTCTCTCTCTCTCTCTCTCTCTCTCTCTCTCTCTCTCTCTTAAACATGCGCGCATCTCCAGGAGGAATAAATCTTCATGCGCCCTCCAGGCTCATGAACATCTATGCCTCTTGGAGATGTTTGGAGCGCGCGCACACACGCACTAACACGCACACACACATCGATGCGCTTTCAGAAGAGCATGCAGGTGACCCGTGTAGCTAGGTAAAGTCAACCTGCTTTCACACAAATTATAGCAAGACTGAAATTGTACCGTGAAGTTCTAGTTTTGTCACCATTTTCTCAAGCCTATGAATCGAAAGTGAAACTCATAACACGTAAAATATAAAATTACATAAATACTAAAACTTACGTCATGACAAATGACGTTTGACAAATCAATGACGCGTATGTCCTGCGCCCCTTATAGAACTCACTGACGCATTGGCAGATCTGCGAGACTTTTTCAATAGGAGATAATTCAACATCAGAATCACGCCCGAAAGGCAAAAGGTAGAGACCATTGACAGCGAGGACAGCTCTCATAATAGAAGGGACTTTGTGGGTTATGGTTCATCCCATCTTGTTTGTTGTTAAAGTAACGAAAATTGCGGAAACACAATCTGTGTCAGCTGGCACTGAACGGCCTAACCTCCATTCAGCCCCGACGCACTACAACATGTGCACAGTCGTTAGAAGACGCCTTCAAAATTGGCAAAATACGTGCGCGGGGTTGAATGAGTTAAGTGTGTTTCTGTCTTCTGTTCTCCTGCCGGGATGCAGGTGGCAACCATAGGTGCCTGACGAGTGGTGCTTTGACTAAATGCAAATCCGTTGCGCCACCGCGTGCGCTCCACCGCGTAACTTTCTCAATTCAGAATACAAGGGAGGAAACGAAAGGCACGCGAAGCGGCGATGCACTGTGATTCCAGAGCAGTTTTCAACTCTCAAAGCAACCATCCGCCTAAAACCTCGAACTGAACAAACTCAGTAGATCAGTATTTTGTCACAAATCTATAACAACCGTGTCCTCCGATCAAAACTGATAGTTTAGTATCAAGGCTTTTTGCACAGTCAAGCATCATTTTAGCAGACGTCCATTTGTTGAGTTTTAGATGTGCCCGGAAACTGATACGCCACATGCTCATTTTTCATTGGTTTATGTAAATTAGCATATCCAATGATATTAAAACAAGAGCGCATCTTACTATCGACATGAACTTGTGACATGCACGCAGAAGTCGCTTTAGGTATGTATTTCCCCCAGCGGCCCGAAAAGCTGTACTTTAATGAAGTCTGGTTTAAACACTGCTCAGTTGTCAATATCCTTTCGAGTAATTCGCTTCGACTTTAGAGTACTCACAAACCAGATAGGTGAGGCTAGCGCTGGCAGAAGTGTACAAGAAACCAAGGGGAATTACTCAGCGCTGGGCAGGGGATCTAACTGTTGTCCAGCGCTGAGTAATTCCCCTTGGTTTCTTGTAGACTTTAGAGTAAACACGGCAGAAAACAATGGATAGTGGCCTCTTTAACGGCACTCTGCTAAGTTTAACGTTGAACTCTAGATGTTGAGAAAGAGGTCCGGGCTACTTCCGGCCACAGCTAGAATTTCGCGCGTGTGGTTTCCTCCTTTGTAAAGCACCACTCGTCAGGCCCCTCTGCTGGGGTCTTTCCATGACAAGTCGTAACGACAGTCACTCTTCAAAATAGGTTCCGGTGTGCGTGAGAGAGCGATATCAATGCAGTGCTGTGACGATCTGACGGCACGCGCGTGCTGTAGTATAGTATAACCCATATCATACTGAGGCTGAAAGCTTCAAATTTGTACGCTGCCATATGCAAGCTACATTACAGTACTTACAGATAAGGATATACTGAGACCAATGGCTTTAGTTCAAGGGTGGTGCCCAGAATAGCTTGGCGCCGCTAGAGGCGCCAAGCTATTCTGGCACTACCCTTGAACTTTATAAGTCAAACTTATTTCACACACTGGTGTATTCCGCTGAATGATAAGGGTTACTATTGTAAAACACGCGCTTTTTAGTCGTGCCTCAGACTTAGCACATTGGCGGCTCTCCAGCCTAGACTGAACTACGCAGCCAGCAGTCGGCGCCAGTTGCCCCCAGCCTCCGTCGCAGCTAGTAAACATTCAGTAAGCGTCCAGCTTCCCCCAGTGCAGGGCATCGGGAATTAGTGTCTCTGTGGGTTCAATCTTGAACACCGTCACTTGACTGAGGTGATTAACGACAGATCCATTCCGGACAGCATCTCTGTGAACAGGTACTGAATCTGAAAATTGTGTGCCGGTATGTGATGATTTTATTTATTTATTTTTTTTTTTACTTTTCGGCCTCGGTTTGTGATTATTTTCGGTTGCCATATATCGCCTTGCGCTGGTCTGTGATTTTGGACCTTACGGCCTCTCGCCGTAAGGTCCAAAATCACAGACCAGCACGCTATTGTGATGTCATTTTCAACAAATGACCTTTTGAAAATTTTGACGGAAAACTTACAAGCAAAACATAGGTGGTGGTAAGACGAAAAGACTGATCAAGCGAACAGGTCACGAAATTTGCGCCGAAGAGGTAGAAGAACTGCGAATTCAGTGTTTGAGATTGTGGCGTGCATATAATTGTTCGGACATATGATAGTGGAGACTTTCTCGAAATGGCAATAGGCTCTTGGTTTCTTGATCTACGTTTGGTTGTCGTACGTGACTCAGTGAAGTATACTGGTGTCTGCTTTTGGCAACCGCGTATCTTGCCAGAAAGAAGGGACCTTAGACAGACGGGTGCTCTCTTTACCCATTCAGCCCTGACGCACTCCGGCAGGAGATGGGCAGACCATGACTGATAATTCAAGGGTAGTGCCTGTCGGCGCCAAGCTAATCTGGTGGTCGATCCATCTCCTGCAACAGGTGCATAGTCGTTCTTGACGCCTCCAAAATCTGGGAAATACGGCCGTCGGGGCTGAATGAGTTAAGAGATGTCTTGAAGGATAAAGAGTGTCACCTGTCGTTACGGATCATCATTGATTGTCTTTAACGACGCCGAGTGATCTCTCATAAGGATGTTCGCTAGAAACAGGTTCCGCGGTATATGTCCACGAGTGCTGGTCTATGTCTGATTAGTAGTCGTAAGTTTGAACATATCAGAGCAGCACACATAACTGACCGAGTGGCAGATTTGTGCGTGGCCCGTTTGACGTTATGGTCAGTACTTGGTGGTTTCGCAGCGAAACCTCGTCACTTTCAGTGAACGCAAATTCGGTTTCTAAAATTTCTCTTAATTCAACGCCAAAAGGACCCCGCTCTCCAAGGAACAGGGATGCAAAGAGGCCTCAGCAAGAGGCATAGATCCCCACGAGCCCCCGCAACTGCGGGGGCTAGTGAGGATCTACGCTTCTTGCAGTCGGTTAGTGTTAACCTTTTCTTGGCAGTGGAGCGATTAGGGATCACAGCCGTGGACCTCTGTCATCATATAGCGGATTTTGACCTCGTTCAACACGTGCGTGAATGAGTGAAAACTGTGGCAAATTGAGAGACATTAGATTTATGTGGAGGGAATGAACCGGATATATTTTGTGTGTAGATCTTTAATCTGTGGTAGGTTTGGTATTTTAGTACGAATTCTTCTGCAAACTTGATGGGACATACTTCGATACTGTTTCATGAATAGGTATTACACTTGGTCTGCGATAGGTTTCAAGTTTTCGAACGCATCCGGCACGTTTTCATGGAACATTCCCGAAATTCTGTGGACACCATACGTGCACAGGTAATCGCCCTACGTCTGGGGATTTCCGTTGTACAAAATGTCCTCAGGCCTACGTCTGCTGCTGTTGGCCCTCGCAGGAAGACCTTTAATTCGCTGGGTTTATAGTATTCACACCTTTCCGTTAAGCTCACCGACCTTTTTGCCGGGTCGCACCGCCGTTCCGGATTTTCATGGCGTGAAAGCACTTCACTCTTCTGGACTGGGACAAAGTAATCTCACACTTTAGGTGAAGACTAGGTGGAAGGTCCTAAACCCTTGCGTAGCGTGCTTAAATATAGTGTGTTAAGCTCGCTGACTTAAGGTCTTTCTTGCTTAGTAAAGCTCTTGCTTAGTGCGCGAGTGTTTTCTGTTGCATGGAGCGACTTAGCGATGTGCGTAGCTCCGAACGAGTTCTTAGCGAGCGGGGATAGGTTATTTATAGCTTATGGTGGGGTTCTCCCCTACGTCATCATAGATTGTAGAAATCGGCCAATAAAAACGCACGGTTTTCGCTCAAAACGCCGGTGAAATGGCGGCGATGGAAAACAAGAAGTCAAGAGAGAAAGAATGGCAAATTTTTCGTGCAGGCAACCCTGCTTGTCAGTCTAATGTAGACGTACATTAGTTAAGGAGTACCGTGTAGACTCCCATAGTATGAGGATCTATGTCTCAAGTCTAATGTAGATGTACATTAGTTAAGGACTACCGTGTAGTAGGCTCCCATAGTATGAGGATCTATGTCTCAAGTCTAATGTAGATGTACATTAGTTAAGGACTACCGTGTAGTAGGCTCCCATAGTATGAGGATCTATGTTTCTCTGACAACGGCTGGTGTTGGGTTATACCCATCGGTGTGCAGGGTCAGTTGGGTTGCATATGCTTGCTTAGCGCGCAAATTTCTTGCTTAGCGCTAAGTTCACAAGCTTAGCTGAAAATGTGCGTTGCATGAGCGTGCTTATCTGCTGGAGCGAGCTTAGTGGCGTGCTTAATTCTAAGGACGGTCCCCCCCGTGCGTAGCGGCGTGCTTAGCTGAGGAAGAGTTCTTAGCTGCCGTGTTAACGCGAGAACGGAAATGTGAATTCACTCTCTTAAACCTTGTGGCAGAAACAGCCTTCCATCTAGGATAGAGAAGGAGGAACACGAAATGTACGTGGGAACGCACGGACCCCCCACCCAGCCTCGTCTCACGGACATCTGGGAATTATCGGTGAGGAGTCTGCATAACTGATTCAACTGACCCTGCACACCGATGGGTATAACCCAACACCAGCCGTTGTCAGAGAAACATAGATCCTCATACTATGGGAGCCTACTACACGGTAGTCCTTAACTAATGTACATCTACATTAGACTTGAGACATAGATCCTCATACTATGGGAGCCTACACGGTACTCCTTAACTAATGTACGTCTACATTAGACTGACAAGCAGGGTTGCCTGCACGAAAAATTTGCCATTCTTTCTCTCTTGACTTCTTGTTTTCCATCGCCGCCATTTCACCAGCGTTTTGTCTACTTCGTTTCCGTTAGGTCAGAAGAAGCGAAAACCGTGCGTTTTTATTGGCCGATTTCTACAATCTATGATGACGTAGGGGAGAACCCTACCATAATCTATAAATAACCTATCCCCGCTCGCTAAGAACTCGTTCGGAGCTACGCACGTCGCTAAGTCGCTCCATGCAACAGAAAACACTCGCGCACTAAGCAAGAGCTTTACTAAGCAAGAAAGACCTTAAGTCAGCGAGCTTAACACACTATATTTAAGCACGCTACATGCAACCTCCGCGTTCCCACGTACATTTCGTGTTCCTCCTTCTCTATCCTAGATGGAAGGCTGTTTCTGCCACAAGGTTTAAGAGAGTGAATTCACATTTCCGTTCTCGCGTTAACACGGCAGCTAAGAACTCTTCCTCAGCTAAGCACGCCGCTACGCACGGGGGGGACCGTCCTTAGAATTAAGCACGCCACTAAGCTCGCTCCAGCAGATAAGCACGCTCATGCAACGCACATTTTCAGCTAAGCTTGTGAACTTAGCGCTAAGCAAGAAATTTGCGCGCTAAGCAAGCATATGCAACCCACCCCTGGGCTGCCATTTCCCAAAATTTGAAGATGTCACCTAACGACTATGCACCAGTTACAGGAGATGGATTGACCATGAGAATTCAAGGGTAGTGCCAGATTAGCTTGGCGCCTGAAGGCGCCAAGCTAATCTGGCACTACCCTTGAATTATCATGGTCAATCCATCTCCTGCTGTAGGGCGTTGGGGCTAAGTGGGTTAACTTCATGAGGATCTAAGCCTCTTGCGAGCCCTGTTTACATTTTTGTGTGGCTTCTTGTGTTGGTCATCTAGTATTGGACATAGGCCTCTTTTAGTTTTAGTGTAGGTACATAGTCCAGTCGGGTGTTTTATCCATTAACCCTTTTCACCCTGATACACCCATTGCTTGAAATAAAATTGACTATGATAGTTCAAGGTTGGTGCCAGAATAGCTTGGCGCCTAAGGCGCCAAGCTATTCTGGCACCACCCTTGAAATAAAGCAGTTGATCGATCTCCTAATCTGTAATGAAGCCTTTATGGGACAATAAGCAAGTTTAACAAAACCAGCCTCAGAATGATGAAATGGGTTAAGGTGTTTACACGCATGTGGAAGCTTTTGGAAAGGCAACGACCTCATGACACTCCGTTTGAAGATTGTACGGTTCACGGATAAAGCTCTGGCTAAGATTCAGCTCGCTACGAATTCGTGTGAATTGATTTTTCTTCCAGCGTTGAAATAGAGTGCGGAAAGCAAGTGCGTGGTTTATGTGCCTGTCGACAGCACGGAACAGCAGCCCAGAACGTATTCGATAACACTGACACCTTGAAGAAACATCAGCGGGTGGTGGATCGGTCGTGACAGCTCAAGGTTAGTGCCAGAAAAGCTTGAGACCTGGTACGCTAATCTTGCACTGCCTTTCATGTATCGTCGCTGAGCCATCTCCAACAGTTGCTACAGCGGAGCCTGTTTGTAACGTCCATATTTTATGTAAGAAACGACAGATGCTCTGTTAAGAGAAGGCTTGAATGTCAATAAGTGTCACCTGTCATTAAAGACCATCATTTAGGTGGCTACCGCCACTTTATTGACAGGTGATCTCTCAGAAGCAGGTTCACATGGATTCCAAGCGAAAGTTGTAATTAGTTGAAGATTTCAGTTTAGCAAGCAAAGTATAAAAAAGAAGGTAAAAACCCAAAAAACTGCTATTAAAAAAACACATTATTACCTTTCCCGAAAGTTCTATGACAATCAGAACTGCAGCCGCTAATACGTACACACCACCCGTTTGAAATAAATATTGCCTGTGTGGCATTATGTGTATAATCGATTTTGCTGCGATATATATGCACGGTGTAGGTTAGTGAATCGAAGCGGATCTGTTGAGGGGGTGGTTCCAGGGTTCCGTACCCCTTCCCCATCCCGCCATCCCCAAAATACTTGAAAATGCTATTTTAAAATGTCTTTTTGGGAGTTTGGATTGGTTGGTTGTACATTGCTTAACGTCCCGACAGCAACAAGACTTTCTCAGGACGTGCCTGCACTGCTTTTTAAAAAACAAAAACTAAACGGAATATTGAATGCGTGTCGCCAGCCGGTCTAATACGCTAAATAAAGCTAAGACCATTTAGCAACACACATCCAATATCAAGAGCTACAGGCAGCGCAGACAGTAGGGAGAGTTTAAAAAAGGAAAATACAGGTGAATGGACCAAGGGTAGACAGAAACACACGCCCCAGAATAGAGGGGAAAACCCACCCTGTGGGGCGGACCAGGGTGACCCTGGGAACTAAAAAGTAGTTAACCTTACCCAAGTCCCCCAGGGCAGATCCGGGTGGGGGAATTGGAGTTTGGAAACCAACTCCCCCCCCCCCACACACACACACCTTGAAAGGTCCTCACAAGACTTCTCCCCCCCCCCCTCCCCACCGCTTAGGCTGAGTGGGGACGGCCTAGACTGCGAGTTAAATAGAGGACGGCCTAAATGCGATTTCTGATTTTTCGGTCAACGGAAGGAATGTTTTGGTCTCCGGGCACCTTCTGTGTTTCAGTGTTTTTCTTTGCGAGGTTAAAAAGTCCCAAAACAAAAAGTTGGAAGGAACTTACCCACCCTTGAGTGAATCTGCGTAGGTTTGGTTGAGCTAACGGCCATTCATTTTAACCCATTCAGCCCTGACGCACTACAGCAGGAGATGGGTCGACCATGATAATTCAAGGGTATTGCCAGATTAGCTTGGCGCCTGTCGGCGCTAAGCTAATCTGGCACTGCCCTTGAATTGTCAAGGTCGATCCATCTCCTGCAACTGTGCATAGTCATTAGTCAAGCAAACCCCGTGACACCTCCAAAATTTGGGAAATACGGCCGTGGGCTGAATGAGTTAAACAAACATTGCCTGTAAAAATAAAATGAAAATAACCGCAATTATTTTTGCTCAGGCCGATGTTGTTGAATCTTCATAAGTCTAAGCGTTTGACTGTCGGCAGCGATTTTTGTTGCGATGATTCCGGCAAACGGTACCGACAGCCAAAGGGTTAACGAGGGAAGTTGCGTGCAGGATCAGATCCGACGGATTTAGCATCATGGACCCGATCTCTGTTCCTCTCCTAGATTTGCTTTGCCCTTCTTTTCAACCAGTGATTGATGGCGGTCTTGCGTGGTTTCGCTTGCTGAATTCAGTCTGCTCGGTAGTGTAGGGAGAAGCCTATATCTACGGCATTGATGATCGGTTTCCGTCAGTGTATCTTCCGTGAACATAGCAAGAGCGAGTCCTAGTCCATCTGCAGATGGCGGGGGCTCATGAGGATCTATGCCTCTTGCAAGTCTAATTGCTCCTCAAGCAAACCCCGTGACACGTTTAACTCGTTAATAATTAGAATGAATTTTATCAATCACTGTATATATCTTTTGAGGTCTACATCACAGTTCTAGAGACAGATCGAAAATGATAATTCAAGGGTGGTGTCAGAATAACTTACCTATAGGCGCCAAGCTATTCTGACACCACCTTTGAACTCTTATGGGGGAGCTGGGTGGCACTGTCGTAGAGCGTTCGAGACCTCGCCCAAAAGGTCCACGTTAGAATCCACCTGCGGGTCAAAATTATTTTGTTCAGAATTCCTCCGTGCCGGCCCTGTTTTTGAAATCACCTTCGTGGTGGACAACAGACGTTAAGCCCTAAACGTTAAACGTTGTTGCTTTTGTTGCTGATGTTTTAACTCGTGTTTAGGGCTTTGTGGCCTATTAAAAACTCGGATGAAATTGGCACCACTGAGGGACACAGATTCTAAAGTCTCTTCGTGCACGCAGCAGGAGGCATCGATCCTAGTGAGCCCCCGCAACCTGCGGGGGATCATGAGGATCTATGCCTCTGGCAGATGGGCTTGGTTTGACTGTTAGTGTGGAGCTAGGGGTTCTGGCGCGTGTATTGATCCATACTGACACGTTTGCACTTGCTGGTACTACAGAACAGGACCGCTTTTTCTTTGCCCAAAATTTTTGGCTGCTGCAGCCGAGCGCGCGTGCAAGTAAGTCAGTGACGAAAGCTACCGCACGTGCGCTAGTATAATATTATTATGAATATAGGAAGTGTGCTGTGACGTGACCCGTGTGCCAAGAACACACATCTGAAGAGCTCATTGTTGTAGATTTCAGCTGAATGCCTGATTCCAACCTTCAGAAGCGGGATTTGTTTCTTCTTAGCGGATCTCGTACAGGATTTCGCCGTTTCAAGTGTCTGTAGTGGCCGCGTAGTTTAGGCGACAGACGGAAATCCATGTGGTATTTAGGTCGTCCTCTCTCTAAGTCGCAATCTAGGCCGTGCTTACTCAGCCTAAGCCGCGTACGTCGCATCCTAATTCCTAGAGTCCTCACGGGCTAAGTCACAGCCCGTTATAACGTCTGGGTTTGTGTATGCGCTCCTAAGTCGAAGACGGTCTGTGTCAGGACGATAACTCATTCGAGACGTACTGCGTTCGGATACGCGGCGTAACGCCGCGTATCCGAACGCAGCACGTCTCGAATGTGTTACTGAAGCGAGGTGTGTGTTTAATGAATTTCTGTCCAATACTTCACGACTGACATTCTTTCGATAAATTTCTCTCCTACTTAGTGTAGTCACTTTCTCACTGCTAGTTAGTCTATAAAGGAGAACCGTTTCGGAGTAGAAAAGAGGACGCTAACAACTAAAATTTATATATGTGGCGATCGATATGATTTTCCCAAGACTCTCGGGCGGACGACGGCCGCAGTGGGCCCGCGCACAACCGTCGTCGTCGGCCCGTACACCTTTTGCTTTTGGAGAAGGTAAACAAAATCACATGGCGTCGCAAAAGCATTCATTAACAATTTCCGACTGTAGTTGCATTTTTCGGTAATAAGTTTTCCTTTGTTGTAGTTTTTGGTCAGTAATACGTTCCGACGCTTTTCCTGGACAGAACAACTTTCCGTGAGTCGTAAGGTTTAGAATCACACGCCAGTGCACATATGGACGATTTCTTGTCAGGTGCAGTTGCATACCTGGATCCGTCGGTTTGGGAACATGATCTCGGAAGACTTGAAACTCCGAGTGATGTTTTACCGTGACAAATGGCCTATCGGCGGCAGATTGTTTGACTGACACGATAAATGGCATCACTAGCTCTTCATGTGATATCAGTGTAATAAACAAATTGTGAAAATCAGCGCCTGCGGACCTGTTGAAGGTTGACTACCCTGACCTGCTTGCACGTGGATTATCACACACAGCTTGTTGAAGATACGTCTTCCGAGGGAAACGGACCACAAAAAGTGCACGACCTAACACCGGCAAGTAAGTGAATTTTTACGTTGATAGACGTATCGCATGTTTGTCCTGGCTTTTAACCCACTGTTTGTACGACGGTAGTATTTAACCCATTCAGCCCTGACGCACTACAGCAGGAGATGGGTCGACCATGATAATTCAAGGGTAGTGCCAGATTAGCTTGGCGCCTGTCGGCGCTAAGCTAATTTGGCACTGCGCTTGAATTATCATGGTCGATCCATCTCCTGCAAATCTCCAAATTTGGGAAATACGGCCGTCGGGCTGAGTGAGTTAAATGTTTGTGTTTGGTTTTTACTTGTATTATGTATCCTGGGATGATGATGCATTATGATGTTAATCATGATAATGTCGAGATGGTTAATGTGAGGGCAAACCAACCGTTGCTTTTCTTAAAATAAGATTCAAATCTGCGTTGCAAACTTCTTGATTTGATATCTAAATAATAAATAAATCAGCGCATTGAATAGGCGCTTTATTTCAATTGAAAATCGGCTCAAAGCGCCGCAGCGAACTGGCACTAACAAGCACGCTCACGTGAATCACGCACATTCACTCACACACTGTACATAAACACAGAAGATTTGCGTGGTGCTAAGGGCAATCTCAAGCGGGCTACTGAGGTTTTGGACTCAAATTCAGATCGTTTGTATTTGATTAAGTGGGCTGAAATTGAAACCAAAGTCATGGGGGAGAAGAGCCAGAGTACCCGGAGAAAGAACCCCCGACGGTCCGCCCGAATTAACGATGACACTTACTAGAGGGGAAAACTCCGACTCCGAAACAGGGTATCGAACGTCGCACCTCTAGCATTGGTGGCAGGCGCTTTGCCGCTGCGCCACGGACTGCCCCGTCAACCACCAGTAATCAGCAAGAATGTATACATACATAAGTGCGCATCACTGAGTTACCTCTCGTAGTTTGTGGGTGGCTGGAATACCAAACTTTCAAACATGGAAAATGCCGATACAGCATTTTGAAGTGTTTTAGGTCTGCGAGGAAGGGGGTCCAGAACCCCTGTGAACCCGCCACACCCCAGTCCTCCCCTGATGCATGTAATTATTCAGTCCGTATGATTTCAGGATATTAACCCATTTAACCCCAAGGCCGTTTTGTCCAAAATTTTGGAAGTGTCGCCTAACGCCTGTGTACCAGTTGCAGGCGACGAGTCGACAATAATAATTCAAGGGTAATGCCAGATTAGCTTGGCGCCTTCAGGCGCCAAGCTAATCTGGAACTACCCTTGAATTATCATGGTCGATCCATCGCCAGCTGTAGGGCATTGGGGCTTAATGGGTTATTGATGCAAAAAAGACATCTGCTGAACATTACAAGTCTGTAAGAGATGACGTGTTTTCTTTTTCAAAAACAAAAGGGAGTTATCACAAAATACAATATGTAGTATCACAATAAATATACTGAAGACAGAGAGAGACAAAAGCGAGATTATCGGAATTCCGAAGAAGTCGCATTTCTTTTGCTGGTCAGTGTATCCAAACGAACTTTGGATATAAGAAATCGCCGGGGGACCCAATGTCAGTTTCCTGGTTTCTTTGTCAGAATTTTGTTATAAGCGAAGATATTACATGGAAAAAATCAGTGCTGTCGGGACCGCCTTTGGTTATATATATCTTACCTTGTTATAAGCAAAGCAGGCTGTAAGCCACTTGCAAATATACTTACGAGCAAAAGAAATGCGACATTTTTGGAATCGTTGGAAACACATTCAGTGCTTCCGACGATCTCAAAAAATGTCGCATTTCTTTTGCTCGTAAGTATACATGCATACTACACATACGGCAGCGCACTCCAGTGCTGATTTCAATTGACACAATGATAGTGAAATGGATACTATCCAGGCTGTCGGCGGGGAGGATACACCTTGCACATTCAGCGCCATTTCACATTTACACTCATATAACCACTGTGTTAGGCCACTGGGGTCAGATCGGTCAAGAAGGGTTCGGCTTGAATAGCGTGATACCTCTGCTAATCAGGCGCTACTCTTGTGCTGTTATGATTGATACGTCTCTGTGACCTGACACGGGGATTGGGGTTGTTATAACATGCCACGGGAGATAACCGAGCAGTGCAATGTACTCGGCATCGATAGTACGCATAAGCGACAGAAACTTCGAACTGCTGAATTTTTCACATGATTGAACAATCCCCAACATGGAAACGTCTTCGGGGCCCACTGCGGCCGTCATGGGCCCGAGCACCTTTGCTTACTGGGATTAACATCGTACCACATGCTGAAACTCTGCACTATTGTATTTTTTTAAAGCACTATCAGTATTTGGATGCATCTCTCTCTCTCTCTCTCTCTCTCTCTCTCTCCCTCCCCTCTCTCTCTCTCTCTCTCTCCCCCCCTCTCTCTCTCTCCCCTCACTCTCTCTCTCTCGTATCCTAGCGAGTCTTTTCAAGTAATAAGATAAGATAAGATAAGATAAGATAAGATAAGGTAACATAAAATAAGATAAGATAGAACTTTATTGCCATATCTAAAAATACACTAGGAATTCGGTGCTGCATTGAACGAAAATACGACTCGAGACGTGCTTCTGGTACACAGTTATCCCCCGTGTACGGCTATGAATTCTTGAATTGGTGTAAAAAAAGATTATTTCAAATAACCCTTCACTGACACTGTACGTAAACTGTACGTCTGAAATCTGCTACTGTAGTACACGGTACGTCTGAAATCTGCTACTGTACGTACACTGTACGTCTGAAATCTGCCACTTTACGTACACTGTACGTCTGAAATCTGCTACTGTAGTACACTGTACGTCTGAAATCTGCCACTGTACGTACACTGTACGTCTGAAATCTGCCACTGTACGTACACTGTACGTCTGAAATCTACCACTGTACGTACACCGTACGTCTGAAATCTGCCACTGTACGTACACTGTACGTCTGAAATCTGCCACTGTACGTACACCGTACGTCTGAAATCTGCCACTGTACGTACACCGTACGTCTGAAATCTGCCACTGTACGTACACCGTACGTCTGAAATCTGCCACTGTACGTACACTGTACGTCTGAAATCTGTGTCAGTTTAACTCGAAAGAGCTCCAGCGTGAATAATGGCTACAAGGTGGTTTCAGCAAGAGGCATAGATCCTCATGAGCCCCCGCAATTGCGGGGGCTCATGAGGATCTATACCTCTTGCAGTTGTGTGTCAGTAAAGGGGTTAAAGTAAAATTATACACTGGTCGCATCTGCTTCTTCGGTAGTCGTGTGCAAGCCATCAACAGGAAATAAAACTGAGCAGACACGCGATCGAAAATACGACTCAGACGTACTTCAGGTAAAAGTTACCCCTCGTGTTTTTTGGACTATGAGCGAAGGGCACTTTTGTATCCCACAGAGAGCACTAAGTGCTTGTGTATGTCGTGGAACGCAATACAATTATTTTGCGCTATCGGCCTGTGCTTTGCTATTCATGCAATGTGTGTGTGTGTGTGTGTGTGTGTGTGTGTGTGTGTGTGTGTGTGTGTGTGTGTGTGTGTGTGCTAGTTATTTAGGTTTAACGCCGAGCAGCCATCTCACGGCGGGTGTGTGTGTGTGTGTGTGTGTGTGTGTGTGTGTGTGTGTGTGTGTGTGTGTGTGTGTGTGTGTGTGTGTGCACGAGTGCTTGCGTGTATGCGCGTGTGTGCGTGCTTGCTTCTCATTCCAGATATACTCAAGATGTACTTAGTTAGAGGCGATAGATACGGGCACTTGTAAACTTTCTACGGCGTTCAGGTAATCTGTTGCCTGCTAGGTGTCTGTGTGGCTATTTCTGTAGTAGCACAAAGGACGCATGAAAATAATGGCTGGTGATTCCCAGCTGTGCAATTAAAAAAACATCAACAAACAACAACAACAACAACAAACCCGGACATCCCCCGCCCCACTCCTGACCCTTACGTTTTAATAAAATAGTAACACAAAATAGGCGTAACCTATTGCTTAATGATTGGCCTGGGTATATACTCTTCATCCGTATTGTGTGTTATCGTTCCCTAAATATCATTCTTCTTTCTTACTCATTCATTAATGTACAATTTCAGTCGCTGTGTGGTGGGTTGGTGTAGAATTTGTAACTTTACTAGCCCCAATGACTGAGCTGAGTACAATGTCTATTCCTCATTTTAGCCTAATAGCCCAATGCGCAAAAGCCCGATGACCTTTTGTGCATTGGGAAGTAGAACGCTTATTTTTCGGTCTCTATATAGCGCCCCATCGCACACATCGATCTTCTTGCTTAACCCATATCATACCGAGGCTAAAAGCTTCCAATGCCATATGCAAGCTACATTATGGTACTTACAGATAAGGATATGGACCAATGGCCTTATTTCAAGGGTAGTGCCAGAATAGCTTGGCGCCTAGAGGCGCCAAGCTATTCTGGCACTACCCTTGAACTATTTTAGTCAAACTTATTTCACACACCGGTGTATTCCGAATGATAAGGGTTAATTAAGGGTCGTCATGCGTTAGTGCCCAGCTTCATTATTTGTGTGATGGTGCCCGCGGCAACGCTACATGACACTTTTGCAGCTATTGATGCGGGCCGCCTTGAATGAGTTGTTTTTAACCGCACGGCTTGGAGCCTCAGTGCACAACTTCAGCAGTTGTGTTGCAGTCCGTGATTTGGACTTTACGGGCCCAGACTGTAAAGTGGAAGTCACAGACGAGATTGATTAGTTCCGTGTTTAATGTCCACGGCACCGAAGTGATAATGGACGGCCCTGACGGGCGGGTTATGGGGGGACAGGGAAATCTATTGCCTATGGAGTACGACCTGAACACTGATCAACTCAGGCGCACTCCAACTGTGCCACTTTGATTTACCAGGACCTTTCAGCGGCCATGCTATTGAACAAATCCGTTTTTCCCCCTGGATTGTGAGTCCAGCTACCGGGGCCGGGACGGGATTCGAACCCACGACCCGGCGATTCGCTTCGCTCTCCTGCTCCGACGTTTAACCGCCTGAGCTATTTCGGACTCGCCGCTCACAGACGAGCACACATTTAGACGCTTTTAAGCTTTCCACACTGAATGGTGCCGTGGGCGAGGGGGAAAGGAAGATAATGAGCTTTCGGACTTTCATTTCCGGTGTTAATGTCCCTGCCTGGGAATAAGTGTCCCAGGGGATGTCACCTGGCAGTGCCACTCATTATACCCCGGACACTCATTGCGCTCAATACGCTTGTCCAGTTTCAGATGTAAGTAGATTTTGGCCCTAGTTTCAAACACGGGAGATATTGCTACTGTAAAAATGTATTTACAAAAAAAGTTGTTCTTGTTGTCATTTTTGTTAACTGCCATGAAAAATCAGCGCAGAATATTGAAGTTCTTTTGTTCATTCAGTTTGTACCGCTCTTCACCGCTAGGCTCAGCCCAGCAGTTTGTTTTACTCGTCGCCGCTAGGCCCGTCTAACTAGTTTGTTCTACTCTTCACCGCTAGGCTCAGCCCAGTAGTTTGTTCTACTCTTTACACATAGGTTCATCCAACTACTTTGTTATACTATTTACCCATAGGCTCATAGTTTTACTCTTCACCCATCGGCTCATCCAACTAGTTTGTTCTACTCTTCACCCATAGGCTCATCCAACTAGTTTGTTTTACTCTTCACCCATAGGCTCATCCAACTAGTTTGTTTTACTCTTCACCCATAGGCTCATCTAACTAGTTTCTTCTAGTCTTCATCGGTTTAGGCTCAGCCCAGAAAGTCGTTCTACTCTTCACCGATGCTAAGGCTCAAAAGACAAATGGGCTGATGCGCTGTGCGCGGGCCAACTGTGGCCGACGTCGGTCCGATGGAAAGTGCGCCTTGGCTTGAATGAAGCCGGCCGAATGCGCAAAAGGTCATCGGGCCTACAGCGGCCGACGTAGGCCCGATGGCTTTTGCGCACTGGGGAGCCCCTTCTCGACAGCGGGGAAAGCAAGGCCGGTGTAGGAAGAATACACTTCTGCAGTGTTTTTTTTTCCCCCTGCAGTCTTTTAATCGACTACACAACGGTTGTGCGTTGAAGTAGGTGACTTCCCCAAATAATGCTTTTTTTCAAGCATGCGTTGGCAAAGAACGAACGGCAACAGCTGTTTTTCTCGTCTTCGGTACGTGCCGATGACGAGACGGTCTGAGTGAATTTCTGCACTATACTACGCAGTAACAGTGAGAGCCATCAGTGTGTTTCGGCAAAGGCATTCGGCGAAAACAGCACCATCTTTTGTGTACGCTGTACGTAGTAAGCATGTCACGCGATCAGCAGGGCTTGCCAAGACAATTCTTCAAGGCACTGTGCAAGGAGGGCGAAGGAGAGGGAGACAGAAAAAAGATGGGAGGACAATATTTCAGAGTGGACAGGACTAGTTGAGCGACACACTAAGAATGTCAGAGAACAGGAGGGAGCTGGTTGCCAAGTCATCAGTGGTGCCCCAACGGTGGGCAATACTACGGGATAGATAGATAGATAGATATAGTACGTAGCGACTGTACATGGACATGCTGAAAGAGAGGTGAGCCCCATTTAACCAAATAACCCCACGACCGCATTTGGCCAGAATTTTGCAGGCGTCACCTAACGACCACATGCTAGTTGCAGGATATGCATTGACCATGATCATTCAAGGGTAGTGCCAGATTAGTAGTGCCTGAAGGCGCCAAGCAGATCCGCATGGTCAATCCTTCTCCTGCCGTAATGCCTTGGGCAGAATGGACTTCTTAGCACAGGGTGAGGTATAGGTATGCGTTTTCACAATGTGTATCACTATACAGTATCTATTTCCTGTGGACGTTTTCGGCTTGTGACCATAGAAATTAATATTGTGCATCGATACCCTAGTAGCATTCGATGGTCGTGGTTACCATCTCAATTTGGAAACAGCGTCGCATTATGGTCACGGTCTTTTTGAGGCGTTATGTTTACGTAACTGCGATGGACAATTCGAGCCCGTCGCATTTCAGGCTCAACACGACGTCGCGGCGACCGCCCATAAATATCTCACATGAGCTCTTCTCCGAAGACATATGAGATGGTACTGCGACGTCTATGCGACCTTTGAATGAGCCCAAATTGTGACTGTCACAAAGCAGAGGTCGATGTGCCGTCGCAGCACTGGCTCACAAAGACCGATGAGACAGTTACTTACTTACTTACGCCTGTCACCCCTACCCGGGTATAAGGCCGTCGACGAGAGACCTCCAGCAACTCCTGTCCTGTGCTTCTCCTTTGATTCTACTCCAGGTGGTTCCCAGTCTCTTGATGTCTGCTTGGAGGTCTCGACGCCAGGAGTTTCTCGGCCTACCTCTTTTCCTCTTTCCCTGGGGGTTCCATGACAATGCCTGCCTGACAGTACTGCGACCAAAATGGGACTATCGTGAATGAGCGGGCGCAAAATGGTTTCACTTACGTATCATCTGATCTGTGCATGTTAATTGCCCTTGCCACATACTGTCATCCATCCATCGATCCATCCATCGATCCCTTCTAATTTTCTCTCTCTCCTTCTCTCTCTCCCTCTCTCTCTCTCTCTCTCTGTACAATACTTCCGCACTGTTGATGCGGGGCGCCGTGAGTGAGTTAATATCTTAGCCGACTGTGACTAAATAAATGTACAGAAATATTATCAATTACGGGCATGTTTCTCACACTAAAAGCTGCTGTCACGGAAATTATTTCATGTAGGAGTCCTAGATATTAATTTTGGGACAGCTGTTTATTGCGAGACTTGTGAAGGCGTCCACGCCTGCACTGACACCGTCTGACAGTTTTCAGTGTTCGCTTGCATGGCCTATATGGTCTGTATTCAAAGTGCACCATCTTTGGCCATTTTTAGGGCTAAGATTGAATTTTTGTTTTTCAATCTGGCCTTTGAAATGGATGGATAAACCCTACGTTTTTTTTCCCATCTACATGTATATAGCTGGTCAGGTTCTTGAAATGTTTTATGTTATTTTTTTTAGTATTGTGTAATTGTGCATTTGTACCTATGAATATATTGTCGGTACCTTAGTTAGTTAATTTCAGTTAGTTAGATTATCCAGATGTAAAGCGCTCTGAGCATTTCTTGTGGGGAGATTGCGCTATAGAAAATTATTATTATTATTATTATTATTATTATTATTATTATTATTATTATTATTATTATTATTATTATACACTATGCTGAATGCCTTCTCAATCATGTTTGTTGCTAAATGGTCTTAGGTTTATTTATCGTATTACACTGGCTGGCGACAAAATTCAATATTTTGTTTAATTTTGTTTTCCACAAGCAGTGCAGGCACGTCCTGAGAAAGTCCTGTTGCTGTCGGGACGTTAAGCAATGTACAACCAACCAACCAACAACCTTCTCAATCACCCGGCGATCACATAATCACCGACTTTCAATTACATGCAACGGCCGAGAAATACGTTTCACGATGTGCATTTTTATTTTTAATCTCCTTCGCAGCCGAAAAAAAAATGAAGACACGATCTAACTGCAAGAGGCGTAGATCCTCATGAGCCCCCGCGAATGCGGGGGCTCATGAGGATCTATGCCTCTTGCTGAGACCAGATGAAAATCGTACCCACGTCCCTTGGGCGGGTGCAGCTTCGGTCGTTGAACTAAGACAGATTTCAGACTCAAAATATGCGTTCGTTGGCGTGGAAGGAGTTAACACATTCCACCCCAGGACCGAAATCCCCAGATTTTGAAGTTGCCCTCTGAAGGACTATTACAATTCTAGAGACAGATCGAGCATGATAGTTGAAGGGTGGTACCAGAATAGCTTGGCGCCTGTGGGCACCAAGCTATTCTGGCACCACCCATGAACTGTCATGCTCGACCCATGTCTTGCTGTGGTGTGTTGGGGCAGAATGAGTTAAACCTTTGCGTGTCGGTAGCGGTTTTAGACACGACGATTCCTACGCGACAAAAACCGCTGCCGACACGCAAAGGGTTAAATGACCGTTTCTTTTCTCACTACGGCAAAAATAAAAGAGAGACGACGCATATCAGAGACACACAATTTCGTCTCGTGTTTATTCAATAGCAAACTGTTGAACTTTTTTTGTGGCAGAAGTTAGTTGTAGATAGAAATATCGCCCAGACGGAATAGCGACGAGGGGAGGGGTAGATAAGTGATGGAAAAGGAATCATATACGATGTGGTAACGACCTCGCTGCTCGATATTTTTGGTCAGACAGTCTACCGCGTGGTAGACACTTGGTCTCGTTCATTGTATATGCATGCTCCCAGCCCTCTGTTCCATTCGATTCCGTCTGTAAGACTAACGTTGATTCACGCGAGACCTTGCTTCTTTTTCTCGTTATCGTTATTGTCTACCATTTTGTCTTCCGGGTCGCAAAATTGTGTTTCTAAAAAAATCTGCGCTAACCCCTTCACTGCCAGTGGACGCACCGACATTTCATGTTGAAACCGTCGTAGGAATTCAACGCGCAAAATCCCTAGCCGTCGAAGAAACATAGATACAAGTGGGATTCCAGCAAATAGGCGTATATGTTTGATGAGGGCTCATGAAGATCTATACCTCTTGTAGTGGGATGTTATTCAATATTCCTCGGCAGTTAAGGCCGGGTTAATTCAGTCGCAGTCATCCAAGGAACTTAGAGACGGTGGAGTCAGCAAGAGACATAGATCCTCATGAGCCCCCGCAACGCGGGGGCTCATGAGGGTCTATGTCTCTTGCAGCTGGACCGCACGTATTCACTTATTCTCGGCAGGGAAGGGGCTAGGTCGCCCCCTATAAAACTTTCATTCCGATTCTCCCGCGTGGTTCGCCGACTCAATGGCAGCACGGTCTTTGGGGAGATTTTAGTTAAATTACCTGACGCATGTCCACCGGCATGCCATGCCAGTTCTGTGCAGCCTTTCTCTGTAGCCCTTTTTATCCTGATGCATTATTCTTGGAAATCAAATTGGGTATGATAGTTCAAGGGTGGCGCCAGAATAGCTTGGCGCCTGAGATCAACCATTTTAGTTCAAGGGTGGCACCAAGCTATTCGTGAACTAAAATGGTTGATCTATCCAGTAAGCTGTAATACAGCCTTCATAGGACAATAAGCAATTAGCCTCAGGATGTATGTAATGGGCATCATAATGCTGCCTTATCTCGGGCAGACTTACACTGCTAAATTCGCCAGTGCACCGGATTTTTAATGTTCACCTACATAGTAAGACAGTCCTTGAGGCGCTGTTTTTGCTGATGACTGTGCGCTGATGGCGCACAGGGAGTCTGACCTACTCGACTGTTTGGCCTCACCATCAGTCTCAACAAGACCGAGGTCCTGCACCAACCAGCCCCAGGCACAAGAGCCCCCCCCCCCCCCCCCCCCCCACCCTACGTGTATATCGAAGGCACCGAGCTGAAGACTGTCGACCAGTTCAGGTACCTGGGGAGCATCATCTCTTCTGACGGTACTATCGACAAGGAAATCGCAGCTCGCATCAGCAAAGTCAGCCAAGCCCTGGGTCGTCTGCGCACTCGTGTGTTGAATAACAACAACGTCAAGCTCTCCACCAAGATCAAAGTCTATAAGGCAGTAGTCCTCCCCAGCCTCCTCTACGGCTGTGAGTCATGGACGCTGTACAGAAAGCACCTCAAGCAGCTTGAACGTTTCCACATGAGATCCCTGCGCTCACTCATGGGCATCAAATGGCAAGACAAGGTGACAAACCTGGAAGTCCTGGACAATGCTGGCTTAGTGAGTGTTGAAGCCTTGATCTTAAAGACACAACTTCGCTGGACAGGTCATGTCATACGCATGGATGATTCTCGTATGCCACGCCAACTCCTGTATGGTGCACTCTCAAAGGGCCACAGGAAGCAAGGACGGCTTCAAAGACTGCATAAAAGACAGCCTCAAGTACTGCGTCTTCCCGGTAAAGGAACTTGAAGCACAAGCACAAGACAGATCTGGCTAGCGTGCCGCCACCAGGAAAGCCTGCACGCTCTTTGAACAAAATCGGCGCGAACGGATCACCAGTGCCAGAGCTCGCAGAAAGACAGTGTCGACTCTCCCTACAGCTACGTTCCAGTGCCCCCATTGCCCTCGTAGGTGTGGCTCCAGAATTGGCTTGGCCAGCCACACCCGCACCGACAAATAGAAGTCATGCACAATGACATCATCGGTTTCGATGGTCTAGCCATAAAAACGCCGTAACTGTTCAGAGATACACTTCTGTAACAGATGGTTACGAAACGCTACACACAGGTCTAGTTATGGTTCATTTAGACACAGGACAATCCAGTTCAGCACAGGTCGTCGTAATTCAAGTGATTTGACAAAGACTCTACTCCGTTTTATAAATACAATGCTTTCAGTACGAGAAACAGCTAAAAATAGATTGACGCGCTAACGGCTGAGAAGAATAAATAAGTGCGATTGCGCGTGTGCTTTTGCTGATTGTCCCAACTGCTGTTAAAGTTCATTAGGTGTGTCGACAAGGCGTAACAAACACAAATGGTGCTGAATTGTGTCTTCAGGTTTACGCGTAATGGTACTTGAAGTCCTTTCACAACCCATGTGAGTAGGAACACGCACCAGTTGTGTGCTGCCGAACTTTGTGGGCAACTGGGAAACTCTCCTGCGTACATAGGAAAAGAAGAGCAGAAAAGAAATCTTTGATTTCTCGACATTCAAACTTCATGTTAACCCATTCAGCCCTGACGCACTACAGCGGGAGATGGATCGACCATGATAATTCAAGGGTAGTGCCAGATTAGCTTGGCGCCTGTCGGCGCCAAGCTAATCTGGCACTGCCCTTGAATTATCATGGTCGATCCATCTCCTGCAACTGGTGATTACTCATTAGATGACGCCTGCAACGTTTGGGAAATACGGCCGTCTGGCTGAATGAGTTAAGAACGTAAGTCAAAGCGACCTGTTCCAGACAGTAATGGCTTAATAGGTCGCGATGTCTCCTTTCTAAATGTTCTGAGTATATGCTGGACTAAAGGGCTCACTTTAATTCTGAAAGTAAGAGCCCCCACCTGGGTCTGCCCTGGGAGACTTGGGTGGGGTTAACTACTTTTTAGTTCCCAGGGTCACCCTGGTCAGCCCCACAGGGTGGGTTTTCTTCTCTATTCTGGGGCATGTGTTTCTGTCCACCCTTGGTCCATTCATCTGTATTTTCCTTTTTTAAACTCTCCCCACTGTCTGCACTGTCTGTAGCTCTTGATGTTGGATGTGTGTTGCTAAATGGTCTTAGCTTTATTTAAGCCCCATGTCGTAGGTTTATTTAACGTATTTAACCGGCTGGCGACATACATTCAATATTCTGTTTATTTTTTTTTTTCTTTCTTCCACAAGCAGTGCAGGCATGTCCTGAGAAAGTCTTGTTGCTGTCGGGACGTTAAGCAATGTACAGTCAATCAATCTGAAAGTCTGAGTGTCATAAAATGAAAGACGTTTCTGCGGTTCCTGTCCTCTGTACGCAGGAGAGTTTTTTTTTCCCCCGTTACGTACAGAAGGGCAGTAGAAACCCTCTGTTGCGTGTGCCTTCTTGCACGGATTGTGAAAAGAAGGGCAGAAATGCCGTAGTTGCGGCAAGGCAACGTTGAGAACCCGTTGTATTGGCAAAATTTATCAATCAAAGCCCGCAATGGAACAGATTGCCACATGTTTTGTTTCTGCAACCTTGGTTCATCCAACGACCAAAAGCAGGCATCGCCCCCCCCCCCCCCCCCCCAAAAAAAAAAAAAAAAAAAAAAAAGGATACAAACTGGTCTAAGTAAAAGGCATAGATCCTCATGAGCTCCCGCCGTTGCGGGGGCTCATGAGAATCTCTGTCTCTTGCGACTGGATCGCATTCACTTTCTTTCTCGGCAGTCCAGGGGTTAAGTTAGTTCTCTTGTGAGAAATACCAAGAACTTGTTTGAAAAATACATTGTAAACTACTTTTCCTTTTTTATTGCTTGGAGAATATCGCTGTGACCCATCAGGCCTTACTACCAGGGCACGGCGAACGCTACGATCTGCAAGAGACATAAACCTTCACGAGCCCCCAGCAGTCGCGGGATCTCATGAGGGTTTATGTCTCTTGTTAGTTCTGTGTTCTTTATGCTTACCACATTCTGCCCCAGGGCGGAAATCCCCAAATTTGGAAGTTGCCCTCTGAAGGACTGTATTAAAATTCTAGAACAATGAACAATGAACAATGAACAATGAACCTTTATTTTCCAACGGTAGAAGTTATTGGTAGAGACTGATCGAGCATGATAGTTCAAGGGTGGTGCCAGAATAGCTTGGCGCCTATGGGCGCCAAGCTATTCTGGAACCACCCTTGAACTATCATGCTTGATCTATGTCTTGTTGTTGCGTGTCCGGGCTGAATGAGTTAAGTTTGTCACCTTAACATCTGCAATCTTCACGCGCATCTCAGGGAGTGTTCAGTCGTTTCAGAAGCGCAGTTCGTCATCGCTGGCAGCTATGGGACATTGACCCGTTACATCCTAAGGCTGAGTTTTAACAAATTGGCTTATTGTCCTATGAAGGCTAGGTTACAGATTAGGAGATCAATCAACCGTTTTAGCCTCAGTCGCCAAGCTATTCTGGCACCACCCTTGAACTATCATCGTCAAATGTATTTCAAGCAATGGGTGTATCAGGATGAAAAGGGTTAACTCAGTAAACCCGAAGGGCTTGCGTCCAAAGTTTGAGAGTTTTCCCCTGAATACTACAATAAAGTTACGGGAGACAGATCGACCATGATAGTTCAAGACAGGCGCCAAGCTGTTCTGTCACCACCCTTGAACTGTCATGGTTGATCAGCGCTGAAGGGGTATACAAAAAAAGTAACGGAACAAACACGCACAAATCATAGGCATATAACATTGGGCATTGCGGCCTCCAGTCGTTAAGTCCAGAGTCAAAGACCGAGACACATGTCTTGGAAAGCCAGATGCTGTTTTTATAAATAAGTGATTGACGGCCGGTAATAAACTGCCCGTGGCTTGTCGATGGTTTTGTTGAGCTGGGTTTCAAGACACGAGAACAATTTTATCCCAAAATGGACAGGATCAATACCTCACATTGACATCAGGCACTGGGCTGTTCACGCACCATCATTACAACACTTTCCATCCGTATATATATATATATATATATATATATATATATATATATATATATATATATATATATATAATATATATATATATATATATATATATATATATATATATATATATATATATATATATATATATATATATATATTTTCATTAAATTCTGAGAATGCTGTGCTAATGCTAATATATATTCTTTATTCTTTCTTTCTTTCTTTACTTTTTACAAAGGCGTCGCCGAAAGCCAGCCGATGGCGGGGCGCCTGGCGGTACCCCCTACTGCTTTATGTAGTAGGTGTTCAGTGAAAGGCTCAAAATGATAGGTCTGTCATTCCTTCTCTCCCACTACCCTCTCTTTTCTAGAACTAGTGAGCGATGCAGTCACATAAAGGGCAGCTGATGTCCTGATGACACAATGCAAGCTTACCAGCCTGGAATTCCATGGCATTAGCACAGCATTCTCAGAACTGAATGAAAAATTACGTCCCTTAGAGCTAATCTGATTAAGTGCATTTTTTGGCTTTGGGCGACGCCTTTGTTAAAAGTAAATAATAATTGCACCACAAAATTGCCTAGGTGTTGCCTTTTCAAAATTAGTCTGTCTTCTTCCACTGCAACACCTCATAAAGCTTTAGGGATACAATCCGCGCTGTACTGGCGGTGCTACCAGTAAATTCTGGAGGCGGCTTCTAGAACATGCGTTGTGTTTGCAATTTCAGGTTACTATTTAAGTCCCCGATCACTGTATAATGCCAGTGGGACAAAAAAAAAAAAAATGGAGTTAATGAATGAATTCAGGTTACGCCGGGCGTGCCTGGCGTCCAGCCCGTGCGGCTGTCGCGTACTGTTCACGAAACTAAAAATAATGTTAATAAAGTAATAAAAGAAATTAATAATGAAAATAACCTATTACTAGCTGGGGTCTACCCAAACGTCCTTGCCTACAAAATTAAAAAAAATCATGTTATCTACAAGCTCCCCTATGTAGATGGGGTAATAAATAGGATCTGCACAGGCGGCTGGCGTGCCAGTTTGGCTCGTCCGACCTGCTTCTGCGGCGAGGGCTTCACCCCTGACCATGCGGTCTTGGAGTGTGGGGCCTTCGCTGCGGTATGTGCAGACTTTAGAAATGCGTACCCAGGAACCCCATCTCTCTTTGCTATTCTCGAAACTGCAGATGCTGATACTATTGCCAGAGTTACTGATGTACTAAAACTTCCTATTTTTGCTAGGTTAATATGAATAATGTAGTAAATGAGGCTCAGAAGAATAATCCAGTAATGGTGGATAGTATTGCTGGCCCTGGTCCGCATTGTCTTAGTCTGTATCTTGACTGTTAGTATGTATATACCCTGACTTTTACTGTTTGATCTTTTAACTGGTGGTCCTGAAATTTTAATCTTGATCTTAACCTTTTTTCTGAAATAAAATAGATGATGTTTTGTACATAGTTGACCGTTGTTTCTGTGTAAGAGACCAAACCAAATTTGATGTGTAACATAATATACTATTTTAACTCTAGTTATAAATATTTGACCATGTAGCGTTGTTCCGTTAACTAAAGTCTTTTAAGGCTAGTCCCCGATCACTTTATAGTGCCAGCGGGACACTAAAATGGAATTAATGAATGAATGAATTCAGGTTATGCCGTATGCCTACCGGAAGAGACCACCCTCCCCTCCTCCTTGGGGCGAAACCGGTCGTAGGCGGCAAAAACTTAAAATCTACTCTACCTACCTATCTACCTACCTACCTACCCACCTACCTACCTACCTACCTACCTACCTACCTACCTACCTACCTACCTACCTACCTCCTATCTATCTATCTATCTATATCCCGTAGTCTTGCCGACCGTTGGGGCACCACTGATGACTTGGCAACCAGCTCCCTCCATACCTCTCTGTTCTCTGCCATTCTCAGCGTATCGCCCAGCTTCAGTCCTGTCCACTCTGAGATATTGTCCTCCCATCTTTTCCTCTGTCTTCCTCTCCTTCGTCCTCCTTGCACAGTGCCTTGCAGGATTGTTTTGGCAAGCCACTTCAGTTTGCGTTTTCTCACAATGGCTAATAAGTCTTCATAGGGCCCGATGGCTTGCCAGATTCTGCTTCCCACTTCCTCGTTTGTGATGTGATCTCTGTATGAGATGCCAAGCAGCCTTCGAAAACATCTCATTTCAGTGGCTTGTATCCTCCTTTCAAGGTCTGCTGTGAGGGTTCATGTCTCGCAGGCATACAAGAACACTGAGATGACTAAGGAGCGCATCAGTCTGATCTTGGAGCAGAGTGTGCTGTTTCTGTCCTTCCATATGGTCTTCAATCTTGTCAGTGCTGTTGTTGTCTGCGCAATCCTGGACAGTATTTCTGGTTTTGATCCCTCATCTGTCACAATGGCTCCTAGGTATTTGAATTTCTTAACTGGTTCCAGTTTTTGGCCTCCAACCATGATTTCAGTGCCAATGCCACTGGCGTTATTGGTCATCAGTTTGGTCTTCTCTGCACTGATTTCCATCCCATATGCAATGGCTGTACTATCCAGCTTTTCCACCAGCTGAGCTAGCTCCTTCTCTGCTCCTGCAAGACCATCAATGTCGTCTGCAAAGCGCAAGTTCGTGATTGTTCTGCCTCCAATACTGACAGTTCCTTCATGATCTTTCAGCGCGTCCGTCATGATTCTTTCCAGGAAGATGTTGAAAAGAGTAGATGAGAGCAAGCAGCCTTGTCTGACTCCAACTGTAGTCCTAAACCAGTTTCCTACTCAGCAGGTCCAATATCTGTATGGGGATATTTTCTAGCATCCCCCCCCCCTCGGGGGGGTGGGAGGGGGGTGGGGGAGGTCTGGATATTCTCCAGCGGATGGTGGGGCGCCTGGGGGTAGTCCCTACTGCTTTATGTAGTAGGTGTTCAGTGGAAGGCTCAAAATGATAGGTCTGTCATTCCTTCTCTCCCACTACTCTCTCTTTTCTAGAACTAGTGAGCGATGCAGTCACAAAAAGGGCAGCTGATGTCCTGATGACACAATGCAAGCTTACCAGCCTGGAATTCCATGGCATTAGCACAGCATTCTCAGAATTGAATGATATATATATATATATATATATATATATATATATATATATATATATATATATATATATATATATATATATATATATATATATATATATATATATATATATATATATATATATGTATATATTCTGTATTCTGTATTCTCTATTATATATATATGCTGATCCTGATATATTATATATATTCTGTATTCTGTATTCTCTATTATATATATATGCTGATCCTGATATATTATATATATTCTGTATTCTGTATTCTCTAATTCTGTATTCTGTATTCTCTATTATATATATATGCTGATCCTGATATATTATATATATTCTGTATTCTGTATTCTCTATTATATATATATATATATATGCTGATCCTGATATATATATTCTGTATTCTGTATTCTCTATTATATATATATGCTGATCCTAAGAAAACAATCCGAAGTAGGTCCAAATTTGCACGTGTTTGATACTTGTAAAACAGTGGATTTAAAAGACTTTTGATCCACTGTTTCATTGAAGCTTAGCAGGTGCAAATGTTAAACACATTCTGCCCCAGGACCGAAATCCCCAAATTTTGTAGTTGCCCTCTGAAGGACTGTGCACATACCAGGGTATATTACTCAGCGCTGGACATACAAACAGTTAGATCCCCTGTCCCCGCCTATCAGGCACCCAATCGCCGGCCCACAGAAAAATACGCAGGTAAAGAACAAGACGATCATAATATACATCCCTAAAAGTCATCAGGTCAAGCCAATAACCCATGTCTTTTCTGGAATTAGGAAGTAGGCAGGAGAAACACACATACACACACAAGAAGGTGCACTACTAAATGTGGTCGCCTAAATGCCCTGAAATCCCACCTTAGATGCACAAGACAATACTCAACAATGTAACGATACAAAATTTGCCTCGAGTTATAGATACTCACAAGGTATGTGCACTATTCTACCTCTGCAGGACTGTATTGCAATTCTAGAGACATATCAAACATGACAGTTCAAGGGTGGTGGCAGAATAGCTTGGCGCCTATGGGCGCCAAGCTATTCTGGCACCACCCGCCTTGAACTATCATGTTCGATTCATGTCTAGCTGTGGTGTGATGGGGCTGAGCTAGAATGAGCTAAAAACTGTGACTTTTGAAATTGTCTGTTCTCGAGAATAAAAATACTCAGCTTCGGTCGAACACGCCAGGAGTCCAGGAGTCGGAATGATGTTTTGTCAGAGGCCCCGACTACACAGTACCTATACCGTAAGAAACCTCGGACACAATACTCAAATAATATTATCGGCACACTGGTAGTTTCTTAATATATCATGCGCCTACGTGCACTGTAAGTGATAACTGGTAGTCCAATGCGCAAAAGGCCATCGGGCCGATGTCGGCCGCCGGCGGCCTGTGCACGGCCGTGCGCTTGCCAACGGCGGCTGACGTCGGCCCGATGGCCTTTGCGTACTGGGAGTGAACAAGACAGTCCTACAACGCACGACAGGAAACAGAGATCTGCCGTAAGGAGCGGTCGCTCGTGTGAATTATTGATTCGGGGCATGTCTTTGAGAGAAAGCCTGTGTCATTACGGGGATATTTCTCTCTCATTTTTTTTTTTTTTTGGGGGGGGGGATGGGTGGGTGGGTTGGTGGGTGGGGGGGGGGAGGGAGAGTGCAGGTGGGGCCGTGGGCTGGGGGGCGGATGAGGTGCTGGTGGGGGTAGGGGGTGGGGGAGAAGGTGGGGCAGGGGGGGGGGGGTATAGGGTTATGTTCACATCCATCATAATAATCTTCTCAGAGGAGGTCAGTTGAAGAATAAGAAGCCAACAAGAGGCATAGATCCTCATGAGCGCCCGGGGGGGAAGTGGAGGTGGAGGTTGGGCCGCGGGGGGTCGGGGGAAAGAAGGCGGGGTAGGGGGTGGGAGGGATATGTTCACTTCCATCACAATAATCCTCTCCGCTGAGGGCAGATGAAGAATTATGAAGCCAGCAAGAGGCATATATCCTCATGAGCGCCCGGGGGGACGGGAGGGTGGAGGTGGGGCCAGTGAAGGGAGGAGGTCGGGCCCGGGGTGGGTGGGTGGTGGGGTGGTGGGTATGTGTGTTTTTTAAAAAAAAAAACTTTTTATTATCGAATAGCCAATATAAGGTAGTGTTTGTGTTCGAATCTAAATGGACAAAAGTTACAAAATGGACAATGATTTAGCTGTCTTACAGTTACTGCTAAGTGGGAGAGTATGTGTGTGTGTGTGTGTGCTACTGCTTGTCTGCGCGATTGCCGCGTGTATCTGTTCTGGTCTTTTAGTGCATGTTTGTATTTTTGTTAATGCACAGTAAAACATTCGGAGATAACATTCATTTTTCAAAATATAATCATATTAGGCAGAACATCCAAACACAATACGATTGATGCCAAGCATACGCTTTTCCTTACAGGTTACATTAATTTTTGTAACATGCTCCACTCATTGTATTAAACATGTGTAATTTTCCAGACGAGCAAGTCCTGCTCGAACATGCATACTATATCCAGCTTCTTTCCGTATCTGTATTTACCAACACACATTTTGGCGACAAGTATAATATGGTTGATAACTTTCACGTCACTATTCTGCACGTTATCCACATCAAAGCAAAATAACACATCTTTTGCAGTTAACTGAAGAGCGATGGAAGTTAGTTTTTAAATGTGTTCTGTTGCGCTTTCATAGTTTTCGAATTTTATTACATGACCAAAAGGAATGTTCTATGTAATCTTTATCATCACAAAAGTCACATTTTCAGAAGTCTTAATGCCCATCTTATGCAAAAGAATATTTGTAGGATATATATTATGCAGTATTTTTCAGTGTAGTAATCGCAGCCTTGTTTCTTTTGTACATTTTTCCGCTAAGGACCAGTGTGCCTTTGACAGAGTAATACCACACTTTCTCTGCCGAAAGGACAAGGCTGTAGGTACCGCTGTACCTGCCGTTACCAGAGATACGCGGATAGCACGGGGTGCATACGACAAAGTCTCCATATAGTTGTGTGGTACAAAAAAATACGTCGGGCTCACACGCGAGCCATAAGTGCCCTAAGGGCCGTATACAAAGCGTTGTATTCAAATAGCCGGCAAGGCTTGTTGCCGACCATTTGACATATTTAAAGAAAAGATATGATATTACCATCAGACAAGTCATCGTCTACAAAGCAAACACCAGCACGTATCCAATCTCTAAAAAAACAAACTCTTATGCATAATTTCAGAACTGTTCCACAAACATTGTTTTTTAAGCTGAAAGAGAAAATCATCTTTTGGTAGAATGGTAGTCTTATTATCACACCATATTGTCAATACAGCCCTAAAAAAGAAAACTTTTAACCAATCTTAGACCCTCAAATTGCTTGGCCGCTACATTAGAATGAAAACATACATACTCTTTGCCTGAAGCGGCGTACAGGTAACACGGAATAATTTTCCATTTTTCATAGCCGTTATGTTGAATTGTTAGTGCCCATGACAACAAAAATGAAGCCTGCATATCGTGGACATTGATCATCTTCAGACCAGCATTTTCTGTATCGTTACACACAATACTTCTTTTAACCTTTTCAAAGGCCCGAGTATTGGTATATCTCTTTTTCCAGATAAATCTGAACAACAGTGTATTAAGCTTATTCAGCATGTCTCTCGGGGCAGACAGTGATTGTAAGACATATGTAAACTGCGACAATAAAAGTGATTTGACAATACATATTTTCCCTGCGATACTAAGATTTCTTCTTGATCATGCTGATAAAGTTTTTCGTACTTTATCCAGTCTATGTAACCAGTTGTCCTCTATACTCGAGGCAGGTATGTCGCTGCCGAAAACAATTCCCAAAATCTTCAGACGTTTTTTTCCAAGTGATACCGTATCATGACAGTCTTTCAAAGAGCCAAGCCACATGGCCTCAGTTTTCTTTCTGTTTATTTGTAAACCTGAAAACTTTGAAAAATGCTGAATTAACTCCAGGACCCTTTCAAGATCTGATTTGTGTTTTTTTCAAAAATAAGCTTATGTCGTCTGCGTACATTGCTAATTTGAGCAAACTGATATCATCTGAAGTGTGTGAAATATTTGCAAGACGGGTCTGCGCGGATTTTAATGGCTAATAACTCTATGGCTAGAACGAAGGCCATTGGAGAAAAAGGGCACCCCTGCCTTATTCCCGACCTGACTTTAAAACATCCAACCCATGTAGTTTAACAGCTTTCTGTATTTCTGATCAAGACATTCACACATCTGACAAAGTTTTCCCAAAACCAAACCTTTAAAATGGCCAAATCATATATTCCTTTAAGACAGAGTCAAATGCTTGCATGTAGTCTAACGCAAGTAATATTACTGGTTTATTTTTTATATTTAGATTGTCTATAGTGTCATCAATAAGTCTGATAACATCACTGACTTTCCTGCCCTTGATGAAACCAACTTGATCCTATGGAACTAAACTACTTATGACTTTAGCTAATCGAAGTGCTAGACGTTTAGCGAGTACTTTGTAGTCAGTATTTGTCAAAGAGGTCGGGCGCCAGTTATTTAAGTCTTCTCTAGGCAGCCCTTTCCCTTTGCGTATTAATGTAACTACAGCACGCCCTTGTAGCACAGACATCTCACCATGCTCAAAAGCTGCATTGAACGAGTCTAGAACAATGTTTTTAACTTTTATCCAAAAGAATTTGTAAAATGATGTCGTAAGAACATCAAGTCCCGGAGCAGAACCGTTTTTCATTTTCTTCAATGTGTGTGTGAGTTCATCCACTGCAATGTGTTCCTCTAACCCTGTCTTCTGGTCCTCTGTTAACTGAGGGACTTCTACATTAATAAAAGCACTTGCTTCATTTTCTTCAAATAGAACGATCTTGTCATATTTGCTACTAAAATAATTAAATTGCTCCAAAAGGATTTCTTCCTGTGAATACATTATACGCCCATCTAGCATACTTAACTTGTACACAAACCAAGAGGAATCACTCAGCGCCGGACAGATAAATAGTTAGATCCCCTGCCCCCGCCTATCAGGCACCCAATCGCCAGCCCACAGAGAAATACGCAGGTATAGAATAAGACGATCATTTGCATCTTCTAAAAAAGATGCATCAGGTCTCTTATATAACCCATGTCTTTCTCCGGGACTTAGGAAGTAGGCAGGGGAAACATACATACACAAACACGAAGGTGCACTACCATATGTGGTCAGGTAAATACCCTAATTTCCCACAGTAGATGCACAGAACATTACACAACAATGTAACGATATTGCGAAACAAATTTGCCTCGAGTTATAAATACTCACAAACCAGATAGGTGAGGCTAGCGCTGGCAGAATTGTACACAAACAAAGAGGAATCACTCAGCGCCGGACAGACAAACAGTTAGATCCCCTGCCTACTTAACTTGTAAATTATCTTAGCATTTGCCTGTGTTCTTTCCAGCCCAAGAAAGTAACGAGTACTCTTTTCGACTTCTTCAACAAATTTAGCTCGTGCTCTAGTCTGGGCGCCGCGCGCTGTGTACATAGTCTGTATATCTAACTCATGCTTGACTTCCTCTCTCTGCTTACATAGAACAACATTATTAGGATCAAGCGAGAGACGCTTTTGAATACTGTTAAGCCGTTTTTCCAATAACAATTGTGTACTCCGTTGAGAAGTTCTTTTTCCTTTACTATATGACATAATTAATTCTTTTAATTTGACTTTACACAAATCCCACCTTGTCTGTGCATCAATGTAAGTATACTCAGTTGTAAATTCATCCCAAAAAATATTCACCAACGCCACCAGGATTTTATCATATAGCAGACCGTCGATAAATTTCCAATAGGAAGGGCCACGTTGCACGTGTGTTATCTTATAATTTAGAACCACCGACCTGTGGTCTGACTGAGGAACAGACACAATGTCACATGTAAAAATACAGTTCAGTGCACTGTCTGAGCATAACATATAGTCCAATCGTCTGGCAATATAGAGATTGTGTTTACACCACATATACTCACAAACTAGACCATTGAAAACTCTCCATACATCTGTAAGATTAAAGTCTGACAAAAGATTATTAAAATGCTCCACATCCGGCACCGGGTGTTTCTCTCCACTGATGATGTCTAATTTGTTATGAAGGACACAGTTAAAATCACCACATACAACCAGCTGATCCGTGTCAACACGCTTCGGTAAATTATACAAACAATTATAAAAAACATTTGCTTTTCGGGTGAAATGCTAGGAGCGTATACATTCACAACTAACAGTATTTTATCTTCCAAAACAATATCTACAGCTAAAATATTATCTGAACAGTAGACACATTTAATTTAACAAGAAACCTTTTTGTTAATTAAAATAGTCTGCCCCATGCTGTGAAAAGAGCCGGGTGCACAAAACAGCTTACCTCCCCACTCCCTTTCCCAACTTTCTTGTCCCCCATTAACCACTTCCATTCCTTGACACATATCACGTCATACGAATTTCGTTTTAGCCTATAAAGAAAGTCTTTCTTTTATTATCATTTCTCAAGCCATGGGCGTTTATGGTAACGATATTGAGTTTGTCCATTCACTAAATCAGTATTTTCATATCTGCATGTTGTAGCATGGATAGAGACGCTGTTCATTCTCATAGTCCGGGGGCATGGCCGATTCGTCACCACAATCCGCAAACTAAGCACACTCTGGCAAGAGACGGCAAGTCCATCTCCGTGGAAAGCGAGACCCATTATAATACAATGAAAATCTCGTCTTCCACAAACATGTACTTGCCGCCTGTCGCCAAACTAGAACAGCTTACGTCGCGGCTACGTCACCAAGTAGGTCTATGGGACACGCTATATTGGACACGAGACCTCGCCAGCTGATGGTGGTGACGCCACAGTAGGAGTTTCCCTCGTGCGTACCGCTCGCTTTCTCTGCTAATCCTCAGACATAGGACTGCTACGCTGACGTTTGGACACAGAGCACCAGCGCGATTTCCCTGTATCCCGAAAATCCAGGGTGGTTTGTGTGGAGGGTCGCCCTCTCGCTGTAAAGGGCGTAGTGTGGGGATCCGTGGTTGACACTGATGTAGATGTGGCCGTGGTGATGACACTAGTCGTCGTTACTAAGGAGGTAGTTGCCGTGGTCGGCCCTGTAGTCGTCTGATTGCCCGACACCACCGGCTGGCTGGAGCCTGACGCTGACGGTCCTGGGGTCGGAGGCCTGGATGAAGGTTGATGGCTTGGGGTAGGGGCGTGCTGGGCGGGGCAGGGGGTTCCAGCGACAACAGAGGCCCACGAGGAGGGCGGGAGGGTATGCTGGGGACACGTAGGGTCTCCGGCTTTGTGCCCGGGGGTGCGGCACGCTCTACAGACGATGTCCATCTCGCATGTGGCCGCCCGGTGGCCCTGTCGTAGACACCGGGAACAGGTGGCTGCGGCTGCACTCTGACGCTGCTCCCGGTGGTAGAGACTGGCTGTGCACGAACCGATCTTCACCTGCGTGGGCAGGGGTTCCGGACGGAATTTCGATGTAAACAATTCTCCTGCCTGTTAACCTCCGCGTAAGGCCTCCCCTCTCATCCCTGTCCCTCTCCATCAGTAGATTCGATCGCGGCTTGCAGCACAGCTTGGGTGATTGCCGCTTCTATTTCTTGGTTACTGTATGAAATAGGAACATTCCCAATCATGAGTTTTGTCGTGTGGACTTCCTGCCCGTCGTCTGCCGATCGCACGATGAATGGGTTTTTATCAAACAGCGTCACTAATTGTCCCCTGACAGTCATGCCTTGCAGCAACAGTTTCCCCCTAGCCTCAGGAGTCTTGGGATAGAGCCTCCATAGGCCCCCTATTCTCTGAGCACCAATAACCGTGTTGTATCCGCTGGTACTCTCCGCCGCGGCACACATCTCGCGCACTTAGTAAGGTGGGGAGTTCTCGGCCAAATGCAGACTTCTGCCTGCACGGGATGAACGTGGCGAGGACACCCCTGTCGCCGGTCGTCTTTACGCCGGTCGCTGTTTTCATCGGTCTTTTTTTTTTTTTGCAAAAACACGTCTGCTAGTGTAACTTAGAGTCACAGATTTTATGCAGAATGAAGTAAAGGTGTCTCACCAACCACTGTGCCAATTCCTGAAGGAGGGCACGTCCTGCAGTTACGGTAAATCGCCGGTGAAAACACAACACCAAAACGCGTGGCGAACGACACCATTCACCTACCGGAAGTCCGGGGTGGGGTATGTTCTTTTCAATCACAATAATCTTCTCCGCGAGAGGTCAGTTGAAGAATGAAGATGCCAGCAAGAGGCATAGTCCTCATGAGCGCCCGGGGGGGGGGGGGAGGGAGGGTGGAGAGGGGGGAAGGAGGGTGGAGGTTGGGCCGGGGGGGGGGAGGGAGGTAGACGGCCCGGGGGGGGGGGGGGGGCGTGAGGGGTATGTTCACTTTCATCATAGTAATCTTCTCCGCGGAGGTCTGATGAAAAATTAAGATGCCAGCAAGAGGCATAGATCCTCATGAGCGCCTGCAGACTGCGGTCGCTCATAAAGATCTGTGCCTCTTGCAGAACATTATTTTAATACAGGGACCTCCTCCAGGCAATACGTGGCTAATAGTTCGCAATATCCTCGTATACACGGTTTAAATGTCTCACAATAATGCTGCACAATAAGGCTAAACTTAAAGTTTGATGTCGTAAAATTAAAGACTTTTCTGCTCCTCGTTTCATTTGTACGTAGAAGAGTTCTTCCAACTCATACGGGTGGAAGAGTCTTAGTAGTTGCGGCAACACGACATTGATAACCCGTTGTACCGGCAAAGTTTAGCTATTCAAACCCGCCTTGGAGCGCATCACTTTAAGAGAGAGAGAGAGAGAGAGAGAGAGAGAGAGAGAGGGGGGGGGGGGCGAGCAGGGGCTATATTTAGCGTCATCATAGATTATCTCCTGGTAAGACGGATTTTCTCGGAGGATGGGATAGTTGCCATTGTTGGTCACGAGTGGGTTGACAAGTATGCCTGGGTCCCCTGTAGCTCGGTGGTTTGTACAAATCTGAGCAGTACGGCTCTGTCCATCTCTTCAGTATGTCTTACTCTGCCGTAAGACAGTTCCCTTCACTATCTTGAATGATCGAGGAGCGTCCTTGTTTTACACTGGTCAGGTCTTTCACCAGCTGGTATGCTTTTTTGCGATTATATTTGTTCAGATTTTCTTCTACGTGTTTACACTGATCTTCAATCCACTTATTCTTTGCCTTTTTCATGCTTTTCTTGATATCCTGGTTAATTTCCCTGTATTGTTTAGCTCCTTCTATCTCTGATTTTTTTTTAACTTCTCGACGCTTGTAACATAGAGCAAAGATGTCAGCTGTAACCCAATGTTTATTTGCTTGTCGGTGTTTGCCAAGGATCTCACTGGCTGTTTGGGTTACAGCAGTGTTAAATGTGTCGATCAGTGTGTCCACATACGTGTCTTTTGCACCTAGAAGTAGCAGTGGCGCGAATTTTCCCCCTATCTTTAGAAGAAGCTACCAAGTGATAGGAAAAAGCACTGTCAAGGGAGAGAATTGTGCATGATAGACCAATGATCATAGATCTACTTTGGTCCAAGCACACACACACACACACACACACACACACACACACACACACACACACACACACACACACACACACACACACACACACACACACACACACACACAAAAAAATAGGAAAGAGGGGATGCGCTAAGTAAGTGACTGGAAGCAATGCATATGGAAGCCCCTCCCCCTCCCCCGAAGGGGGGCGTATCAAATATCCCACTGTTCCAGCCCCTTGGTGCATGGAAATTTAAATCTAGATCCCCCAAGTGGGGGTCCAGATATTGAGCCGGTGTGGATAGCCGTTTCGGTCTTGGCGACCTCTTCAGCACACCATCGGCAATACTGGAGGAAGAGAAGGAACTTCTGCCTACCTGCAAAGAAGACCACATTTTACTGTGGTTTCGGCAGGGGCATACATTCCATGCCTCCACCTAGAGCTAAATTTCCATGCACCCTAAGAGCTGTTCTTAATTGGACGAACTTTTGATCGGCAAACGTAGATCGGAGAAGATCGGCGATCTTTTGGTTTGTTTCTTAATTGAGGTTGAACGAACCTAGACGAACTTCAGCAAACCGGGTTTGCCATGGTTCTCTTTCTTAACTGAAGTGCTTGATTCGGCGTACTTACTGTCTGCGAAGGTGTTCAAAATGGCTGCCGCTATGCCGCTTCGCGATTTGAACGATGTTTGTTTTTGTACTCCTTGCAGTAGTGACCCCACAAACAGCGTTGCGCCTCCCACAAATCAATAATAATAGGTCTTGTTCTTCGCACGAGTGAAATATCGTCGTCCGCCATATTTGTTTGTATCGGTGACTGTCTTCTTATCTCCAACGCAGAAGAGGGTAAAAGTTTTGACCAATCAGAGAAAAGGTTCGCCTTGGTTTGCTCAACACGCTGAGCGAACCTTTTCCGACAGCGAACTATGGTTTGCCGAGGTTCGTGAACTACTTCGAACTAGGCTCGCCGTATCTTTAGATCGTCCAATTAAGAACCAACCTGGTTTGTCCGAGATCGTGAACTGTAGTTCGTCAGAGTTCGCGAACTAAAGTTTGTTTAATTAAGAACATGCTTAAGAGAGAACCTACTAACAAGGGGGAAGGGGTTGCAGTCGAAATTGTAGTAAAAAACTAGACCGAAAGGGTTGACTGCCAGTCCTTGTAATTTAGAAGAAGCTACCATCATCATCATCATCATCAGTCCCTTGCCCGAACTGGGCGTTGGGGGGACTGAAAGGCAGCAGCAACAGACAGTGCTCTCCACTGAGTTCTATTTTGGGCGGTGGCAAGCAAGTCTGGCATCTCGAGTTCGGTCCATTCTTTTATGTTTGCGACCCAACTCTTTCTCTGACGACCTCGCCGACGACTTCCTTCGAGAGTGCCTTGGAGGATAGTCTTGGACAAGGTGTTGTGTCGGGTCACGTGGCCAAACCAAGCAAGCTTGCGCAGTTTCACGGTTGCCAGAAGGGGTTCATGTGGGCCCACCAGGGAAGTGACGATGCTCCGTACATATTCGTTGGTCTTGTGCTCGCGGTACGAGATGCGGAGCAACTTCCTCAGGCACTTGTTCTCAAAGGCCTGGATTTTCTTTTCTGAGTCTGCAAGCAGTGTCCAAGTCTCACAGCCGTAGAGTAGAATAGACACTACGAGGGACTTGTAAAGCCTGTACTTGATGGTGAAGCTGATGGAGTTACTTCGCCATATCCTGTCCAGCCTGGCCATTGCGGATGTTGCTGTACCTATCCTGATACGGATCTCTGCTATGCAACTACCGTCTTTGGACAGGGTGGCTCCCAAGTACTTGAAGCTATTGACCTCTTCTAGCTTCTGGCCGTTCATGTGAATGTTGCTGCTGCTGGTGTTGATCATCACTTTGCTTTTATCCGTACTGATCTCCATGCCATAAGACCCTGCGCTACTTGAAAGTTTGTCTGTCAGGTTTTGGAGCTCACTATTGCTGCCTGCCATGAGGTCAATGTCGTCTGCGAATCGAAGATTGCACAGGGATCTGCCACCAATAGAGATTGAAGTATGGTGGTCGTGGAGGGTTTCCTGCATGATCTTCTCCAGGAATATGTTGAAAAGGACAGGAGAGAGCAGGCATCCTTGACGGACACCGATCGTCGTCCTGAAGAACTCGCCTGACTGATTGTTAAGTAGAACCGCGCTGCAGGCGTTCTTGTAAAGCGCTTCTATCATTTGGATCAGTCCCTCCTCTATGAAGAAGCTACCAAGTGAGTAGGAAAAAGCACTGTCAAGGGAGAGAATTGTGCATGATAGACCAATGATCATAGATCTACTATGGTCCAAGCACACCAACAAAAAAAAAAAAAAATAGGAAAGAGGGGGTGACTAGAAGCAATGCATATGGAAGCCCCCCCCCCCCCCCCCCCGAAGGGGCGTATCACATATCCCACTGTTCCAGCCCCTTGGTGCATGGAAATTTAAATCTAGGTCCCCCAAGTGGGCTATCTTTGCCTGGAAGGCTTCCGCTACCTCTGGGTCTTTCAGCTTCTCGAGGTCAAACTTGATTCTGGTGGGACCCTGCCTGTTGACTTTCTTTAGGCGGAGTCGGAAGATCATCATCACTAAGTCATGGTCGCTTCCAATGTCTGCTCCTGGAAAACCTCCGAGAAGAAGTAGAGGCTGCAGTGAAGTCGCTGAAAAAAGGGAAGGCAGCAGGAGCAGACAACATCCCTGCAGAACTAGTCCAAGAAGGGGGAGAAGACATGATAAGCGCCTTACTAACAATCTGCAATAAGATCTGGCAGTCAGGGGATTGGCCCACACCATGGACCCAATCACTTATAATAACTCTCCCCAAAAAAGGCAACTGACAAGGCCGCTTGCTCTCACCTACTCTTTTCAACATTTTCCTGGAAAGAATCATGACAGACGCGCTGAAAGATCATGAAGGAAATCAGAATTTAAATTTCGTCAGCAAGAGGCAAACAACCTCCTCAAGAAGTCCGCGCATCTGCGCGGGCTCAGGAGGTTCTTTGCCTCTTGCAGTAGGATGGTGTACGCATTTCTTTCTCCAGCAGTTAAGGGGTTAATTGTAATATGGCTTCTTCGCTTTAACCCCTAGCCTGTCACCGACGCACATTTGCATTACGAGTTCTTCTCGTTCAGTCAAGGGCCAAAAGCCACAATCGTTCAAGGGACACGGACACAGTTTAGTCTCAGCGAGAGACGTAGATCCTCATGAGCCCCCGCGTTTGCGGGGGCTCATGAGGATCTACGTCTCTCGCAGTTGGACCGTGGATGCTTTTCTCGGCACTGAAGACGTTAAAAAGGAATGCAGCCACGCCGTACGAGAATTTCGTACCGCACTCCTTCAAAGAATAGGATGCCAGTCCTTGTCGCGATATGGAAATCAAGTTAACGGGCGGAAACAATGGGTGCCCATTTCCACCAAGCAGACCGATCGATTCCGTCTGGGTGTCTGTCTCACCGTTCAGGTCCAGCTGTTTAGAGATAACGCATGCCTGGACGGCTCAAGGTTAGTGCCGTAATAGGACGATGTACGCCTAAAGAGACGGTTCGACCACGACAGCTCCAGACGAGTCATAAGTCGAGGGCCCTTATGTTTCAACAAGTCATCAGCGCCTTCACACTATCGAAAAAACAAACAAACTTGCGAACACTACCATCCATCTGCTAGAGACTTAGATCCTCATGAGCCCCCGCGGGTGCGGGGGCTCATGAGGATCTATGCCTCAGTTTGCTGACTCCACTTTGCAAGCATGTTACTTAGTCGGTTGGGGTCCTGCGATCACTACAGTGAAGGGCCGGGAGTTTGATTAATGACATACCAAACAGCCTTCTTCGAAATAGTCCCTAGATTAGCTTGAGAGGTAGCTAGGAAGTTGACCTGCTGTTCGGGCACTACTTTTCGTGTTTTCGCGGTCAGTCAATTTCCCGTGGCGTGTACTGACATGGTGCGCAGATGGCGGTCAGACCCATTTGGGCCGAGAAGTGAAATGAAGGCGGGTTCCTTACATGCTTTCCTTAACCCTTATCAAACTGAGGCTAAAAGCTTCAAATTTGTACACTGCTATATGCAAGCTACATTATAATAATTACAGATAAGGATATAGGCCAATGGCTTTAAATCAAGAGTGGTGCCAAAATAGCTCGGCGCCTAGAGGCGCCAAGCTATTTTGGCACTACCCTTGAACTATTTTTGTCAAACTTATTGCACACACTGGTGTATTCCGAATGATAAGGGTTAATTGGACGTGTCAGGTTGTGATCGTACATCTCCGTTACAATCATTGCTTCTGGGCACTCAGCGGTAAACGAAACGCATTGGCACAAGAGACAAAGTTTCTCACGAACCCCCGCAGCAAATGCTGCGGGGGCTCATAAGGACCTATGCCGCTTTCTGTTCCAGATTTGCGTCCGTATTCTGAGAAGGACGTTTTCTGTGGCTATTGAGATGTTTTCCGGCTTGTGGGTGGACCCGCCTGACACGCCTCCATAAACGAACGTCATATCATTTCCAAGACATAGATCCTCACGAGCTCACGGCTTCGAGTATGGATCGTTGTCTTCCGTTTAGCCCACTCTTACACGGGTGTTCATCAAGCGGACAAAGAGGGGGTGTATGTCGTGGGTCCATTTCGAGACTGTAGACATAGATCTAAAGCTGATGAACACGTTTAGCCCGCACAAAGCATCCAGAAGGTGGACATGGCACAGCCCGAACGGAGAGCACCATAACCAAATTGACTACATCATGGTGAAGAGACGCTTCCAAACCAGTGTGAACATTGCCAAGACCAGAAGTTTTCCAGGAGCAGACATTGGAAGCGACCATGACTTAGTGATGATGACCTTCCGACTTCGCCTAAAGAAGGTCAACAAGCAGGGTCCCACCAGAATCAAGTTTGACCTCGAGAAGCTGAAAGACCCAGAGGTAGCGGCAAAGATAGGAGGAAAATTCGCACCACTGCTACTTCTAGGTGCAGAGACACAGACGTGGACACACTGATTGACACATTTAACACTGTTGTAACCCAAACAGCCAGTGAGATCCTTGGCAAACACCGACAAGCAAAGAAACCTTGGGTTACAGCTGACATCTTTGTTCTATGTGACAAGCGTCGAGAATTAAAGAAAAAGAAATCAGAGGTAGAAGGAGCTAAACAATACAAGGAAATTAACCAGGATATCAAGAAAAGCATGAAAAAGGCACAGAATAAGTGGATTGAAGATCAGTGTAAACACGTAGAAGAAAATCTGAACAAAAATAATAGCAAAAAAGCATACAGCTGGTGAAAGACCTGACCAGTGTAAAACAAGGACGCTCCTCAATCATTCAAGATAGTGACAGGAACTGTCTTACGGAAGACCAAGACATACTGAAGAGATGGACAGAGTACTGCTCAGATTTGTACAACCACCAAGCTGCAGGGGACCCAGGCATACTTGTCAACCCACCCGTGACCAACAATGGCAACTATCCCATCCTCCGAGAAGAAGTAGAGGCTGCAGTGAAGTCGCTGAAAAAAGGGAAGGCAGCAGGAGCAGACAACATCCCTGCAGAGCTAGTCCAAGAAGGGGGAGAAGACACGATAAGCGCCTTACTAACAATCTGCAATAAGATCTGGCAGTCAGGGGATTGGCCCACACCGTGGACCCAATCATTTATAATAACTCTCCCCCAAAAAGGCAACTTACATCAATGCCAGAACTATCGCACGATCAGTCTTATATCCCACCCAAGTAAAGTCATGTTAAAGATCCTACTGAACAGGCTGAAGCCACAGGCAGAGGAAATCATAGCTGAGGAACAGGCAGGCTTCAGACCAGGGCGCAGCACAACTGAGCAGATCTTCAACCTGAGAGTTCTATGTGAGAGATACCTCCAGCACCAGCAGGACCTCTATCATGTCTTTGTGGATTTTAAGACGGCGTTTGACAGGGTGTGGCATGCAGCCCTTTGGTCCACCTTGAAGCTATACAACATCAATGCCAACCTGATCAAAGTCATAGCAAACCTTTACAACAAGGCCACTAGCGCAGTCTGCTTCAACGGCAAAATAGGAAACTGGTTTAGGACTACAGTTGGAGTCAGACAAGGCTGCTTGCTCTCACCTATTCTTTTCAACCTCTTCCTGGAAAGAATCATGACGGACGCTCTGAAAGATCATGAAGGAACTGTCAGTATTGGAGGCAGAACAATCACGAACTTGCGCTTTGCGGACGACATTGATGGTCTTGCAGGAACAGAGAAGGAGCTAGCTCAGCTGGTGGAAAAGCTGGATAGTACAGCCATTGCGTATGGGATGGAAATCAGTGCAGAGAAGACCAAACTGATGACCAATAACGCCAGTGGCATTGGCACTGAAATCATGGTTGGAGGCCAAAAACTGGAAACAGTTAAGAAATTCAAATACCTAGAAGCCATTGTGACAGATGAGGGATCAAAACCAGAAATACTGTCCAGGATTGCGCAGACAACAACAGCACTGACAAGATTGAACTCAAGACCATATGGAAGGACAGAAACATCACACTCTGCTCCAAGATCAGACTGATGCGCTCCTTAGTCATCTCAGTGTTCTTATATGCCTGCGAGTCATGGACCCTCACAGCTGACCTTGAAAGGAGGATACAAGCCACTGAAATGAGATGTTTTCGAAGGCTGCTTGGCATCTCATACTGAGATCACATCACAAACGAGGAAGTGGGAAGCAGAATCAGGCAAGCCATCGGGCCCTATGAAGACTTATTAGCCATTGTGAGAAAACGCAAACTGAAGTGGTATGGGCATGTCACGCGCTCAGCAGGGCTTGCCAAAACAATCCTGCAAGGCACTGTGCAAGGAGGACGAAGGAGAGGAAGACAGAGGAAAAGATGGGAGGACAATATCTCAGAGTGGACAGGATTGAAGCTGGGCGATACGCTGAGAATAGCAGAGAACAGAGAGGAATGGAGGGAGCTGGTTGCCAAGTCATCAGTGGTGCCCCAACGGTCGGCACGACTACGGGATATAGATAGATAGATAGATAGATAGATATAGATCTAGGTAAAATCGTTGCTTACTGATGGACGCCACCTGAGTGTTACGTTTGTGGTTGTTTTATTCTTTTGAGAGCATGTGTGTGTTGATCACAGGAAAGATCCGATATTCATTTGAGTTATTTTGGATAAGAATTACGTACCTGTTTAGTAGGATTCATTTTCTTTTTCCTGGAGAATTGCGATCGATTTCTGTGCAGTTAAGAGTTTTGCAAAATATTTTCGCTACTTTGTTGAAGTCCGACCTCGTTTGACCTAGAACGTTCTCGAAACGGCACGATTATTCTAGTGACCTCATATACGACGTCAAAGTTGTTGGATACATTTCGTAAAATTGTATCAAATGCGCCTAGATGTTAGTCGAAAGCTGTAGTTAGTTCTAGAGTATTCTTTTTAATGAATATTAATACGTTTTGGTTACGTTTTCTTTTCTGATTGTTTGTGTTGGGTAAATTTGCCGGATTGTTCTGGAAATCTGTAATAGTATAAAAGAGCGTGTTAGGAAATTTGTGTGTACATTTTATGAGAGACGCATTGTGTCAAAAGTGTTGATGCATTGTAGAGGAGACAGTGTATCAGTGTTGGTGCATTTGTGGATGCATTGTGCTGAGACTGCATCGCTGCAATAAAATAGTGTTGTAACTGTTACTCCAGTGTGGTCTACAACCTTGTGCCACGTGTGACGAGTTGCAGCTGAGTGAAGTTTCTTTACAAGAACCTTACGTACGTGTGTCTGGTGTGATTGTATCATACTAAAACTACGATTACCACATAACGCTGAGCCTCTGATTGTTTTCTTACACTCGTCTTGGTCAGTCGAATGCTGTCTTTAACTCACTCAAGGCGCCCGGCATCAGTATTTGCGAACGTGTCGTACAGCGTTGCCGCGACACTTTCGTAGCTGTTGATGCCGGGATACCTGAATGAGTTAAGCCATTCAACCCGACGCATGTATTTCCCAAATTTTCGAGGCGTCATCTAACGATTATGCACCTGTTGCAGGAGATGGATCGACCATGATAATACAAGGGTAGTGCCAGATTAGCTTGGCGCCGACAGGCGCCAAGCTAATCTGGCACTACCCTTCAATTATCACGGTCGACCCATCTTTTGCTGTAGTGCGTCAGGGCTGAATGGGTTAAAGTACCATTTATGCGTAAATCTGAAGACACATTTCAGCAGCATGTGTGTTCATTATGCCTTATCGACACAGCCAATGAGCTTTAACGGCAGTTTGGACATGCAGCAAACACACACGCGTAATCGCACTTATCTATTCTGCGCAGCGCTTTAGCGTGTCAGTCTATGTTTTGCTGTTTTTCGTACTGATGCGGTTGTATTTCTAGAACGGAGTGGAGTCATTGTCAGGTTACTTGAGATAAAGACGACGTGTGCTGAAATGGATTCTCCGGTGTCTAAATGAACCATAACTAAACATGCGTGTAGTGTTTCGTAACCATCTGTTACGGAAATATATAATTATTTGAACAGTTACGGCGGTAATGGGCCATCAATGTTGCTAAAATCGCGGTTACAGCGTGTGTGTTTGTGTGTGTGTGTGTGTGTGTGTGAGTGTGTGTTTGTGTGTGTGTGTGTGTGTGTGTGTTTGTGTGTGTGTTTGTGTGTGTGTGTTTGTGTGTGTGTGTATGTGTGTGTGTATACATGTGTGTGTGTGTTTGTGTGTGTGTGTGTTTGTGTGTGTGTGTGTGTGTGTGTGTGTGTGTGTGTGTGTGTGTGTGTGTATTGAAAAAGCACCTTCATCTGTCCCACAATACAGATTTCAAGCAATAAATCGTTCGTAAGGACGAAGGTAGGAAAATAGCAAACGAAGAAAGAAGAACGCGTAGAAAGGAAACGCTTAACACGGTTTATTATTATTTATGGGGAATCAGGTCGTGTGACAACGTTTTTCGTAAATATCTCCACAAAGAACCACTTCTATATTCCAATTTAGAACAAAAATCATTCAGTGACAGTTGACCTAATACAATGTACTTTCAAGAAACTCGAACAATGTGTCATACATGAAGTCTACACAAACCAAGGGGAATCACTCAGCGCTGGACTGACAAACAGTTAGATCCCCTGCCCCCGCCTATCAGGCACCCAATCGCCAGCACACAGAGCAATACGCAGGTATAGAACAAGACGATCATCTACATCCTCAAAAAGGATGCATCAGGTCTCGCTTATAACCCATGTCTTTCTCCGGGGCAGGGGGTCTAACTGTTTGTCTGTCCAGCGCTGAGTGATTCCCCTTGATTTGTGTACAATTCTGCCAGCGCTAGCCTCACCTATTTGGTTTGTGAGTATCTATAACTCGAGGCAAATTTGTATCGTTACATTGTTGTGTAATGTTCTGTGCATCTACTGTGGGAAATCAAGGTATTTACCTGACCACATAATTATAGTAGGGCACCTTCGTGTTTGTGTATGTATGTCACAGTTTCTCCTGCCTGCTTCCTAAGTTCCGGAGAAATACATGGGTTTGTTATAAGCGAGACCTGATGCATCCTTTTTGAGGATCGTCTTGTTCTATACCTGCGTATTTCTCTGTGGGCTGGCGATTGGGTGCCTGATAGGCGGGGCAGGGGATCTAACTGTTTGTCTGTCCAGCGCGGAGTGATTCCCCTTGGTTTGTGTACAATTCTGCCAGCGCTAGCCTCACCTATCTGGTTTGTGAGTATACATGAAGTCTGCATGCTTGACCTAGACAGTGAAATCTGGCAGTTTCCCGCCGGTGATTATTATGGTATTGAAAATGACTTGTTCTTGTCTTTACGTCATTTTTTCCCCGACTGTACAGCAAAGTAAACAAATAATAGGAGTTTAGTAAAAGGAGCCCATGTTAGGTGCCTTGGCACTAATTGATATTTGTAGTGAGAGTGGTACAGAATAGTGTTTATTTATTTATTTATTTATTTCTTTATTTTATTATTTTTTATTTCTTTATTTTAATTTAATTTATTTTTTTTTTTGGGGGGGGAGGGGGAGGGAGGTGGAGAAAATGTAGTGCGCTCTGATGTTAAACGACCTATCTATCTATCTGTCTGTCTGTCTGTCTGTCTGTCTGTCTGTCTGTCTGTCTATCTATCTATATCCCGTAGTCTTGCCGACCGTTGGGGCACCACTGATGACTTGGCAACCAGCTCCCTCCATTCCTCTCTGTTCTCTGCCATTCTTGCCGTTCAAACGACCAACCTCTAAAACACGACAAACAGGAACGTGCAGTCCAAGTGAAATCAGTAATTTACTGGCGAGCTAATGAAATGCGACATTTTTGGAAACATCGGAAACACTTCAGTGCAAAAGAAATGCGACATTTTGGGAAACATCGGAAACACTAAAGTGTTTCCGATGATTCCAAAAATGTCGCATTTCTTTTCGTCCTCAGTATAGTAGTGACGCAAAAGAAGTAGTGTTCAAATGATGCCCGGCCGCTTGTATTTAATAACGATAACTACCACTCTGATTGTCAGAACAATAAATAGCAGATTACAGTCAATCTCACTTCATCACTTCATCTCACTTCAAGAACTGGCTCGACTTCAGAGAATATTAAACAGTGCAGCTCGCGTCATTTCTCAGAAATCAAAAAAAGATCATGTGTCATCCTTGTTGTACCAACTTCACTGGCTTCACATCAAAGCTAGGATTGAGTACAAGATAGCTACTTTCGCCTTCCGTCATTTCGATGGTACACTGCCTCCCTACCTTTCCAGTACTGATGTTAACTACTAGTCTTATCAAGCTTCCCGCACCTTACGTTCTAGCAGTGAAAAACCTTTTGAAAGTACCGAAAATAAATACAAAGTCCTTTGGTCAAAGGTCCTTTTGTTTCCAGGCCCCAGTCATTTGGAATTCGCTTCCGAAGCACATTCGTGATGCCCCGACAGTAATTTCTTTCAAAAGTCAGCTTAACCCTTATCACTCGGAATACACCAGTGTGTGAAATAAGTGTGACTGAAGTAGTTCAAGGGTAGTGCCAGAATAGCTTGGCGCCTCTAGCGCCAGCTATCTGGCACACCTTGAACTAAAGCCATGGTTTATCCTTATCTGTAAGTACTGTAATGTAGCTTGCATATGGCAGTGTACAAATTTCAAGCTATTAGCCTCAGTAGGATATGGGTTAAAACACATCTTTTCCAGTTTCACTACTCTGTCTTACCAAATTCCAGACTCTTTTCTGTTTCACAATAACATCATGATGATCCTGTGCCAGTCCTTGTTGCGATGGTTGTTTGTGCTTTGGGTGTGTTTGTGTGCTCAGTTAATTTTAGAATTTGTATTGTAATATTTGTATTTTGTGTTTTTTCTGTCTATTGATTTGTGTTTAGGTTTTACTGCTTTGATTTGCATTGTAGAGCGCTTAGAGCCTGCACCGCAGGGAGTTTGCGCTTTATAAATATAATAATAATAATTATTATTATCAAATATTCACCAGCCACGAATGAATCTAACTCTTCTGCTTTCAAAGCAAACTGCTCGAGACAGTTCGACCGATCAGAGCGCCAGTGTATGTTGCGGCCTGCTTCGCTTTGCAGGGTGGCTAGGTCAGCCGGCCCCCTCGATCATACCATCAAACATTCAAAGGCAAGGAACGAATGGACTCTCCTGGCAAACCATGTGGAGGATGGTTAGGCCGATTTGGCTCAAGGGTAGTGCCTGCTTTGCTTGAACTAACTTGGTAGAAAGAAAATTAGCTATTTGATGTACGGTCAGTTACAAACTCTAAAATGTACATTTCTTGGTGCTGGCTTGAGAGTGTGGCTAACTCAGTGGAAGCGTACCGATGACTAGGGGCCAGTTGCATGAGTGAGCTTAGTCCTGCGCCAGCCACTAAGCAAGGTGCTCCGCTATAGCGGAGCACCTTGCTTAGTGGCTGGCGCAGGACTATACTCACTCATGCGACTGGTTCCAGCGGTCAAATTGATGCAGTCAACAGTAAGTTGATGGCTGGAAACACTTGCTGTAATTTCACCCGGCATTCCCATTTATATAGCCATCGCTTGCATAATAATAATAAATAAATAATATTACCGTTATTATATAGGCGCTTTTTCTCAATTTTTGGGCGAATCCGGACTCAAAGCGCCGCGAACTGAAAACCCAACACGCACACTCACGTAACAGACACGGATTTACGCCATTTAAGACAAACACAGAACAAGACAGACGAAGCGCCAGTTCAGCTAATGAAGTTACAGAGATTTTTGATCGCTTGTACTTGAATTTTGTAAAGTGGCCTGAAACCGGTACCACATTGTGAGGGGTGGGGGGTGGGGGTGGGGGTGGCGTCCAGGTAATGTGACACATACACGCAAATGCGTCTGGACAATAAAATATGGTCCTTCATCAATTCGGTTGTCCCACTCAAACGGTTCTGACGTTTGCTTCGTAATTTTACACGTCAGTACATTTGCTAAGTGTTGTGATTCATAAAACGCATTCCAGTCAGATAAAACACTGTGGCTAGAGTACTGTCTTTCAGGCGTGAATATTTTTAACCCCTTCCCTGACACTGTACGTATACATTGTACGTACATGTTCGTTTCTGAAGTCTTGGTTCAATTAACGAGCAAAAGCCAACACCTTTCAAGAGAAAAAAAGGATACAAATTGGCCTCAGCAAGAGGCATAGATCCTCATGACCCCCCTTAGTAGCGGGGGCACATGAGGATCTATGTCTCTTGCAGTTGGATCGTGCTCACCCCACTTCTCCCCCCACCCAGGTCTGCCCTGGGGGACTTGGGTGGGGTTCACTACTTTTTAGTTCCCAGGGTCACCCTGGTCAGCCCCACAGGGTGGGTTTTCCCCTCTATTCTGGGGCGTGTGTTTCTGTCTACCTTTGGTCCATTCACATGTATTTTCCTTTTTTAAACTCTCCCTACTGTCTGCGCTGCCTGTAGCTCTGGATATTGGATGTGTGTTGCTAAATGGTCTTAGGTTTATTTAGCGTATTAGACCGGCTGGCGACATACATTCAATATTCTGTTTAGTGCAGTGAGGCACGTCCTGATAAAGTCTTGTTGCTGTCGGGACGTTAAGCAATCTACAACCAATCACCCCACTTCTCGGCAGAGAAGTGTTTAAAAGAAATCAGCTGTATTTAGGTCATTTCAAAATTTACATCAAACTTATCAAATAACAGTCATCTTGTTCTCTTCTTGCAGAATGATGGTAGGCACTGTAATGCTTGTCTCCCTTGTGGTGATGGCGCTGTGCGTCTCCAACCCAGCGACGGCAGAAGAGATCGCCAACACGACCAGGTAAAAAAACGTTTGTTAGTTGCTTTTTGTTGCTAATAAGTTGCTGTTTGTTGCTTTGTGTTGCTAACACGCTTGCTGTTTGTTGCTTTTTGTTGCTAATAAATTTGCTGTTTGTTGCTAATAAGTTTGCTGTTTGTGGCTAATAAGCAGCAAAGACTGTTTATTCTTTATAATATACTGTCTTTGCTGACCGGTAAGTTGTGGTCTATGATTTCTTCTGCTGTGGCCTAGAGCCACAGTCACAGGTCAGCACCAGCTTTGTTCATACTGTTTGACAGATTTATTTTCAGGTTGCGCTTTTTTCTTTATTATTAGGCGGACGTCGACCGCCTGTTTGCCCGCGCACGACCGTGCGCGGGCAAACAGGCGGCCGACGTCGGCCTGAAACCTGTTCGTTTATAACAAGGTCAGATATAACAAAAGTCGCATTTACCGACAGCGGCACTCTTTCTAGGTAAATTATTCTGCTTATAAGAAATGTCGGTTATAAAAAAAAGAGAAAAACTGGGTCTTCTGACGATTATTCTCAGAAGACCCAATTTTTCTTGTTTTTTTTTTATTTTTATTTTTTTTCATTTGTTATGTCTGAAAATCATTTCTGTATTCGAAATAAAATGGGCACTTATATTCCAGGATAACGTAGGATACGGTAAGAGGTCGGTTGGAAAAAAAATCACCAGTAAAGGAGATAACTGTGCGTCATAGACCAGTAATCTTAGGGTCAGTTGCGCACGAATTGTTCTGTATCACAACAGACCAGCACAAAATATGGAAACAGGTGCCAGTTTCCTTCAGAGTAGATTTGTTTGCCGGCATTTGTTTGCGGTGTTGTGTGGGAAACTGAATGATCTCTGGGTGTTTTACCTCGTTTGCCCAAAGATGGAATTGATCAAATCTGGAATGTGTATCGCTATTTACTGCTTGCAAAGGATAAATCTACCATGATAGTCAAAGGTAGTGCCATATTAACTTTGCGCCGACATGGCACTAGTAAGCTTTGAACTATCATGGTTGGTATATTGTTTGTTCAGTATGCGGCAAAATAATCTGCAATACCCTTGATTTATCAACACAGTCGATCCAATCTATCGCCCTCATTGTGTAAGCATCACTGTGCGCCATGGAGCTCAAAACACGAAAGGTTATTTTTATGGCTCGAGCTAATCATGCACTAACTTTAAACTATCACCGTCGATTGATGCCTCTGATGCTAAAGTGAATCATGGCTGAAAAGCTGTATCCCGCAATCAGATAAAATGTAAATACAATACGAATACTTTTGGACACTATCTTGACACTGCCTTTTAGCTATCATAATCGATCTGCTTCACCCCCCCCCCCCCAAATCTCTCTTTCTCTCTCTCTCTCTCTCCCGCCGTGAGATGGCCTTAGTTGAGTCGCCTGCAGTCGGCGTAAAACCACAATAACTAACTAACTAACTAACTAACTAACTAACTAACTCTCTCTCTCTCTCTCTCTCTCTCTCTCTCTCTCTCTCTCCCCTCTCTCTCTCCCTCTCTCTCTCCCTCTCTCTCTCCCTCTCTCTTGGGCTGAATCCCTTTTTAACGCTACTTATCACGAGCACTGCGTGTCGACAGAACTACGCCGTTAGAACTACGAATAGAAACTACATCTCGATACCACAACGTTCGATGGCACTAGGGCCGTGACGGCGACTCGTTGTGATAGCGACACATAGTGCCAGCGATATTAGTGTTATCGACACTTTGTCAGTGCTAGCGATCGTAACGCTATCGACATGTATAATGTTGGCAATAGTAGCGCTATCAACACCACGTAGTGCTTGCTATCGAATCGCTATTGACACCAAGTAGTGCTTGCTATCCGTAGCGCTATCCACACGTAATGGCGATGTTTTGTTTGAAGGGAACGACTCCCAGCAACGAAGGAGAGCGAAGCCATAGCTGATAACCAGCATAAGCATAGACGACACTCCAACCGGCCGGCACCGGCCTCCAAGACGGCATAGGATCCCTCATGAGCCTGGAGGGCTCATGAGGATCGGCTATGCATCTTGGAGGTGTTTGGAGTGTCGCAGTCTATGCTTAGGATCCAATCCCTAATTATCTGCCGTGACTTCGCTCTCGTTTGTTTAGGGAGTCGTTCTTTGCAAACGAAACGCCGCTACTGACAGCGGTTCGTAGTGCTATAGATACGCAGTTCTCGTGATACGTAGTGCTAGAGGTACTCACCCGTTTCCTGCTGATGTGTAATATAAGTGTGTGCCCATCGCATTGTGTGGGCGAGACGAAATCAACGAGAGTTGGAAGACCCTGTCCCTTTTCAAGATCATCATCATTGTGTGGGCGGAAGTGACGCGCCAGGCCCATTTCTTGCAGTGCGCTATGCGGGGTCTGACACAGTTTTTTTTGCTCCAGCCAGATGTGTCCATTGAGGGTAAAAGCAGGCTAGGAATAAGTGTCCCGTTTACTGCGGGGGCCAAATGATTGCCAGGCATTCAAGCCATCCAGAAGAAATGATTCCTCAGAAACAGTCCCCAGTCACTGCGCGATAACCACGTCTGCTTGAGGCATAGGGATATAAATGAAACTGACCAACAAGAGCCATGGATCATCATGAGCCCACATGAGGATCTGTGTCTCTTGCATTTGGGTGTAGTCCGTTGCGCTCCGGCGGTGAAAGCATTAACCCCTTTCCTGTCACTGTACGTACATTTTTGTTTCTGAAGTCTTGGCCAGTTTATTCAACGACCAAACGCCAACACCGTCCCGTGGCAAGACACATGGCGGATACAAATTGGTCGCAGCAAGAGGCATAGATCCTCATGAGCCCCCGCAGTCGCCGGGGGAAGGGGGGGCACATGAGGATCTATGTCTCTTGCAGTTGGATGGTGTTCACTTTTCCTCTGCAGTGATGGGGTTAATCCTTCTTTGTTTAGTCCTACGCACTACAGTAGTCATGACAGAATCAAGTGGTGGAATGCCGCGCTACTGTAGTCAGGAGTAGCGCCGGATGAATTTCGCACCAAGCTAGTCTGGCACTACCCTTGAACTATCTTGGCTGATCCATCTCCTGCAACAGCTACATGTAACCATAGGGGCCTGACGAGTGGTGGCTTTGACTAAATGCAAATCCGGTGCGCCACCGCGTCACAAGCTCAATTCAGAATACAAGAGAGGAAACGAAAGGCACGCGAGAAATTTTAGCTGTGGCCAGAAGTATCCCGGACCTCTTTCTCAACATCTAGAGTTTAACGTTAAACCATTTAGTAGAGTGCCGTGAAAGAGGCCACTCGGCACTGCTGTGCATCCATTGTTTTCTGCCGTGTTTACTCTAAAGTCGAAGCGAATTACTAGACGTGAAAAGATATTGACAACTGAGCAGTGTTTAAACCAGACTCCATTAAAGTAGACCTGTTCGGGCTGGGTAAAATACGTACCTGCGGCGATTGCTGCGTGCACGTTCATGTCGACAGTATGATGCACTCTTGTTTTAATTTCATTGGATATGCTAATTTATATAAACCAATCAAAAATGAGCGTGAGGCGTATTTCCGGCCACATCTAAAACCCAACAAATGGACGTCTGCTATGATGATGCTTGATTGTGCAAAAAGCCTTGATACTAAACTATCAGTTTTGATCGGCGGACAAATTTGTGGCAAAATATCTACTGAGTTTGTTCAGTTCGGGGTTTTAGGCGGGTGGTTGCTTTGAGGGTTGAAACTGCTATGGAATCGTCTCCTGCGCGTGCCTTTCGTTTTCCTCCCTTGTATTCTAACGAGCTTGTGACGTGGCGGCGCGCACGCCGCCGCGGTGGCGCAGGGGATTTGCATTTAGTCAAAGCGGCGCCTCTCGTCAGGCCCCTATGCATGTAACGTTCTTCCGTTCAAAATACAACGAGAGGAGGGGGGTGGGGCGAGGGGCAGGGTGTCCATGAAGCATGTAGACTGTAATTAAAGGGCAGCTCTCTAGTAAAATGGTGGTTCCGGCGATGGGTCGCTTACCATTTCGGCATGGGGCTTCGTGTTGATGCAATGAATTGAACTTACGATCAATCAGCCACAAAATAAACATATCAAAGTCACTTTCAGTCCACAAAGTGTACTTACTTGCGTACAGTTCAAGCAGAAAAACACATAAGAAGTCACACATCGTCTCTAATTCACGGTACCCGGTTCCGGAGACTGCCGAACAAATTTTCAGATTTGCCGCTCGGCGGAAGTGACATCACAGGCCTGATCTCGGTTTGTTTACGCCTAGCCGGACAGCGTGCTAACTTGTGACAGAGAAAATGAGCTCATCAGCTGAAAGTTCTGATTCGGACTCTTACGTGGATTCGTCGGAAAATGAGTGTTTTGAAGCAGGTGCACCTCGAGGCCTCAAACCTTATATGTTTGAGCCCCTTGCACAGACAAATGGAAAAGAGCGTACGGAAAGACCAACCACGCCGGAAAAGCCAGTGCGCTGCGAAAACCCCACGGACTGGTAAGCATACATAGAACAATACATTCATCGTATTATATTTTCATGTGCACTTGTGTTTTATTATCGTCGTTATTAAAGTCGAAGTTAATGATGCGACATTGCAGAAGTTTACCGTATGCTCAGAGCCTGGCCTAAGAATGCCTCAAGTTTCTCACAGCATGTTCACTGCACCTAGTGACCTATGCTAATGTAAACTAAAATTGCATGGTTATCTCAATCTTTGTTTGTTTGGTTGGTTTTTTGTTGTTGTTTTGTAAATAAAGGTATCATCTCTGAATTGCCACTAAATGCACCAATTGATGATTTGATCCACAAGTTTATTTGTTCAAGAATGCGTACTTCAGAGTTCAAGTAATACACTTGAAAGGTTTGATCTGCTGTGTTTATAGGGTGCTGGAATGTGTGTACCCACACTTATGAGATATATATCCAGGTGCACGAATGGATTGGTTCCCAAGCTGTAAACTAATACTAATAGCTGGTATCTGAATATTTAAAATGCAATTTTGACCTGAAAACTGTCTTTTTCATGTCTTCAGGTGCAAGTGTGGGTGCTGTGTGCATGGTTCTGCTCCGGTCAACAGATTCTGTTGCCTTGAGGATGACCGTTTTCACGAACGAATTGAAGATGGCAAGGTGGAAGCCGACACTGAATTTTCCTGCATCACTAGGCACCCCTCTTTCGAAGCAGTATGCCTAAACATGGATGTGCTGCGCGTGGCTTACTATCAAATGCGACAGAACAATGAAGCAGAAAGGCAACATACTGAGGATGAGTGAGTTACTTCTGGCGTTTGTGTGTGGGATAATATCTACAGGAACAAATATATGCGGCATTTTAAAGAAATTTAAGGTCTAAGTGAAGTTGATAAGGCCAAGAAAAATGAAAGGTGGGAGTGGTCTGATGAATAGTTTGGTACTTTTCCACTGGATTAATGCATGCACTAAAAATCATGATGACAGGGAGTATTTAAAAAAGTGCGGTCAAGCCTGTGTGGGGAGGTGGGGTGGAACTGCTCTGTGAATTTTTTTTTTTAATTTGTACTATTATGATAAAGTTATATAAAGTTGCAGTGGTCATCGTTTCAGTATTAGTACTAGTCCATTGCTAGTGCTACGTTAGTACATAACTTATGAGTGTTTTCACTATACTTATCACTTTACCATGCAATACTCTGTCACATGAGACAGTGTACTCACATGAAAATGTTCCCCACCTCACCTGTGAAAATTAAGTGGGATACAGGATGAAACCATACTCCAGGTACACCATCACCTATGGTTATTTTTATTCCAGTTTTTAGTCACCACACCTGTGACATGGAGAATATGTGTGTTTGTGAAAATAGCATGTAATTGGTAGTGATATTTTGCTTTTACTACATGAAACGCTTACTTTGAATGCGTCATTATGTGTTACAGGACCATGAGATACACAGCATACAGGCAAGTCATCCGCTGGGGTTACGGCTGGCTTGGAAAACACAACCGAAAGCCTTTGCCATCGTGTGCCATGCACAAGATTCGTCAGAAATTTCCAGCAGGACAAAAAGGCTACAAGGGCTTTAAATTTGTGGACAGAAGCTGACAAACTCGCTTTCCACAAGAACTTGCATACGACGACTACCTTTATCTCATTAATCCCCATGTGCATGCAGGCACAGGTTTTGTAAATCGTACCAATGTCAGCATGCAGAAGGGGGTGAATTGTGCTGTGTGTACATGTAGATGAATAAACATTTGTAGAGCTACCTATTTTGGCTTGTTCATTACTTAGACCAGTGCTCTGTACCCATTCTGTCACGAAGGTAACATTGGTGACTATTTGCGAGCAAATGAAATGCAGCAAGGGGTGTGCATGTTATTATGTGTCAAAAGTATGCATGTACAAAAACTAAATTTAAATTTGTGCGTCTATTGGGTCACATTTCTTATGCTCAAGTATTCATGTGTACAAGTTTGGCAGATGGAAAGACAGGAATCAGTACATTATTACCCTTGTGTATGGAAGCTTACATATTTACAAAATGAAACCCTATTCTGCGCTAACAAGAAAAATAGGAATGTCACACCTATGTTCAAGACAAAGCAACAAAGATGCTTGGAAAGTGCAAAGTAGTTATCTTTCAGATGAATCTGTATTTCACATTTGCCAACTTCACTCATGAGTATATATTGTGACCCTCTCTCACAAAATCAGTCTTAACTCGCATTTTGGATGTTTTGACATATATAAATTTCTGAAAACTACAATGTTTGCTGATTACTGTGATATATGACTGTATGCTGTAGTGCAAAAATTGTAGAAGTTGTGTTTAAAGTTGTTAAAGCCTCCGGCGGCCATTTGGAAAAACAGCCTGTGAAGTTTTTGTGTGCAGCATAATTGGGGCCAAGGGCAGACTTTTAAAATCATTTTTAACCTATTTAATGGCATTTTTCATGATAAAGATTTTAACCATACGATTCTTTGGTGTATGTAGAATACATTTTTGCAAAAAAATGAAAATGACCCAGATTGACCCCCCACCATATATTGCGTGTAGCGCTGATCGGCTCCCTGCGAGTTAAGACTGGTTTTGTGAGAGAGGGTCACATATGTTATCATTTTAATCAACAGGTCACGCACTCAGATAAACAGGAAGACAAAAAAGCCACAATCATGTTCATTGAATAAGTAATATATATTTTTCATGCTTCATTATTTAAGAAACATTGCAGTATTTACTATAGTATTTACAAGAACAAGCATTCAATTTTCTGTTTAGAGTTTTTCCCATGCTGAGGATGAAATTATAAATTTTCCTTCGAGATACATAGTTATACAAGTTTGATGCTTTGTGTGTTAGCAAAATCACACGAGTCCAGTGGTCTCTTCAGTATGACGGAAGCAGTATGAATCATATAGACATGTACACGTTTCCATGTGGCAAAAGAATAAATATATGCATCAGGTATCTGTAAAATCAGCTATTTAAAAAAAAAAAAAACAGTGCTGACAGTGTGCTCTTTGCACGCTGACAGTTACAATTACAAATCACTCAAACCATGAGATGGAAATTTCTTTGTGCAATTATTACAGCAAAAGACAAAACCGCTGTGCTGGCCTGCAACCAGCAAAGCCAACTACAACAACAAAAGTCGCTCCGACAGATAACTATCATCGTCTGCTGGGCCATCAAAATCAGCGTCGGGGACATCACTGCCATCACACATGGTCTGTCTGGGGCGAAACCTATGTAAATGCTTGGCTACCGCCTCATCTCTTGGCGCACGGTCTGCCTTCTCGGTCAGGTAGCCAGGTCCTTCCTCTCGGATGTGGTCAATGCTTTTGCGGAGGGCCCCAGGACCTTCACTGTGCCTCTGGAGGAGGGCCCATTGCAGTTTAACAGCATATCCTAGAAAAAATAACTTAATATCAGCTTCTTTTCCACTTAACAACTGGGGCTAGAATTACATGAACAGAAATTCGGACATCTCAGTGCAACATTACAATAAACAAATAGCTGTAATTTCTGTAGGTAGTAAACAGCACCCAGATTGCAAGGATGGTTGTACATTGCTTAACGTCCCGACAGCAACAAGAGTTTCTCAGGACGTGCCTGCACTGATTGTGAAAAAACTAAACTAAACAGAATATTGAATGTATGTCGCCAGCCGGTCTAATACACTAAATAAACCAAATCCATTTAGCAACACACATCCAATATCAGGAGTTACAGGCAGCGCAGACAGTAGGGAGAGTTTAAAAAAGGTGAATGAACCAAGGGTAGACAGAAACACATGCCCCAGAATATAGGGAAAACCCACCGTGGGAACTAAAAAGTAGTTAACCCCCCCCCCCAAGTCCCCTAGGGCAGACCAGGGTGGGGGAAGAATGCAAGGAAAGTGATGACATTGCAACTATAGCCTTTCAGAGGACAAGTCTCAAAATTTAGATTCCATTTTTTTATGTTGTTGCGCCCTGCTGCTGGCATGGATGGGATGCGCATTATAAGTTGACATCACACCGCAGGCACTACATCCATAATATTTTAAATGACAGCAGTGTTTTGCAATTGTAATTCAAATAACGTATTGTAACACAACAGTTTTCTTACTGTGTGTCCTGTTGTGTCTGGCCTCATATGAGCTTCAAAGTTTTTGGCCTTGCCATAATTGACCTGGAATCTTGGTTCTCCTTCTTTGGTGGTCGTCTGGTCCCTGGTGTTGTTTTCTTTATAATGCATGGCCGCCAGTTTGTGCCTGCAACACATATGCATGCAGATATAATAGATGTCCATGGTTAAATGGCAGTAAATACTAATAATAGACAAACAAGTTTGATGCTTTGTGTGTTAGCAAAATCACACGAGTTCAGTGGTCTCTTCAGTATGATGGTAGCAGTATGAATCATACATACGTGAAGAACACCTTTCCAGTTGGCAAAAGAATAAATATCAGGTATCTGTGAAATCAGCTATTTAGAAAAAAGTACTGACAGTGTGCTCCTTGCATGCTGACAGTTACAATTACAAATCACTTTATTGTCCATTGAGATGGAAATTTCCTTGTGCAATTATTACAGCAAAAGACAAAAATGGTGTGCTGGCCTGCATCCAGCACAACCTACTACTACAACAAAAGTCACTCTGATAGATAACTGTCATCATCTGCAGGGCCATCAAAATCATTCTCAGGGACATCACTGCCATCACACATGGTCTGTCTGGGGCGAAACCTATGCAGATGGTTGGCTACCGCCTCATCTCTTGGCACACGGTCTGCCTTCTCGGTCAGGTAGCCAGGCTCTTCCTCTCGGATGTGGTCAATGCTTTTGCGGAGGGTCCCAGGCCCTTCACTGTGCCTCTGGAGGAGGGCCCCTTGCAGTTTAACAGCGTATCCTAAAAAAATAACTTAATATCAGCTTCTTTTTCACTTAAACAACTGGGGTTAAAATTACATGACTTCTTTTTTCACTTAACAACTGGGGTTAAAATTACATGAACAGAAATTCGGACATCTCAGTGCAACATTACAATAAACAAATAGCTGTAATTTCTGTAGGTAGTAAACAGCATCCAGATTGCAAGGAGAGTGATGACATTGCAACTATAGTCTTTCAAACTATAGTCTTTCAGAGGACAAGTCTAAAATTTTAGATTCATTTTTTTCTGTTGTTGTGCCCTGCTGTTGTCATGGAGTGGATGCGCATTACAAGTTGACATCACCCCGCAGGTGCCACGTCCATAACATCTTAAATGGCAGCAGTGTTTGCCATTGTAATTGAAATAACGTATGGTAACATAACACTTTACTTACTGTACGTGTGTTCTGTTGTGACTGGCCTCACACGTGCTTCAAAGTTTTTGGCCTTGCCATAGTAGACCTGGAATCTGGGTTCTCCTTCCTTGGTGGTCGCCTGGTCCCTGTTGTTGTTTTCATTATAATGCATGGCTGCCAGTTTGTGCCTGTAACACATATTCATGCAGGTATAATAGAGGTCCATGGTTGAATGGCAGTCAATACTAATAATAGACAAACAAGTTTGATGCTTTGCGTGTAAGCAAAATCACACAACACGAGTCCAGTGGTCTCTTCAGTATGATGGTAGCAGTATGAATCATACAGACATGCAGGACACCTTTCTAGAATAAATACATGCATCAGTTAACCGTGATACCACCTATAACCACATACAATCTCTGTTTGACATTGCGGCAACCTTCTGAACTGATCTCCTTACATTAACAAGGCAGTGCATAAAATGTGACCAAATCCTCTGTTGCAATGAGCAGGCCTTGTCGCTGTTCGCTGCACAATGCCTTGCAGCAAACTAATTTTATCTAGCAGGAAGATGCCCTGCACTGCATCCAATGCCCAAACCTGAGAATACACATAAGACTGACCTTGTTCGCATTCCCAGCCAACTAAAGGCAGTGTACTTGGGAGCGAAGTGCAGCAGTAAGCTATGAAAGGCCTCCAGGTTCGAGGTCTGGTCGCCAGAGGAGAGTC
>BTPG01000005.1:20061455-20173955 GCA_036245525.1 Semisulcospira habei
CCCTAACGTTGAGAAGTTGGAGCACTCGCAGGACCTTTGCTGGGAGGCTTCCTGAAAATAAAATGGCGGAAGACAGCAGAAGGTTCCCCAAAGGCATCTTCTGCTGGAATGGCTGACTGGCCCACACCCGTGAGAAGCCACACTTCTCATTTGTGCAGGTTTGCAGAATGCGGATGCAGGTTCCGACTGTCTCTGCAATGTGTGCTGTAGCCGGCTCTGCACATTTTGTGCAGGTGTCGAAAAGTAGTAGCAGATTACGCTGGAAGACAATATATTTGTCTTCCAGATGGGCAGCTGGTCGTGGCTCTGGGAGGTTGCTGCACACCACAAACATAACACGAATAAAAATAACTTTCATTGAAAGGACCACTGACTCAGCACACAGATTCACTTTGCTGTCTTGAGTGAGCAAAACAAAAACAACCAAGAAAAACAGTAATAATATATTTTGACTTCCATAAAACAAGAAGGGCAAAGCCCATATGGCTCATTCGTATCGACCCACCCGCACATGTCCGACAAAACGTTTCTTGTCAAAATATGGCTATTTTTTAAAAACTCATTTCCTGAGCTCTTGTGACCCTTGACCTTACCGAGAGGTCATGCAAATCACTATACATAGATAGGTCTTACCATCAGATATCTCTGTAGCAAGTTTGGGTTTGAAGTTGTGAATAGTATTTGCGAAAAAAATATGTCTGAGAGAAAATGCCAACGTTAAAGTTTACCACGGACGACACTGGACGGAAGACCATTGGCCCAGAACATAGACTCACTTTTGGTTTACACTTTGGCCAACAATGCCAAAAAATTTCAAACGTTGTTTCCTATACTAAAACATATTAACTGTAAAGAGTCAACTTGTGTGACAGATCCGAGTACTGCCAACCAGTTAGAATCGGTCTGCATGGTGTGCAAGTTAACTCTTTACAGTTAAGATGTTTTAGTTTTAGCATGGGAAACAACATTTAAAATTTTCACGTTTTTTATGGACTATTGCTATACATACAGACGCTCTGCCTGGTCAGGCTGTGTGTTCTCCAGCTTCTTCTCAGTTTCATCCTGCTGTGAAGCAGCTGATGTTGATGGGAACAGAGAAAGCGGAGGGGCACTTATCAGGCTGCACTGCACTGCCATATCAGCACAGCTCGACTTCATGCACGATTTCCCATGCTGGACGGAAACATCAGCCACAAGAGGTTTGGCAAGAATTCCTACAAGTTAAAAAAACAACAAACAACTAATTTAATAAGTTTGAGGTCCACTCCAAATACTGCAGAGGCCATGACCACAATCTGGCAATGGTACTGTTTAAATACAAATTGACATGAACTGTTTCCTCACAAACATGAATGTATGTGTACGAGGCATAGATGCAGAACACTTACTCTTGCTCCTGTGTCTCACTCTTGCTTGAACACCTTTGTTGTGTTTCTCAAGCTGCGAACAGCTGCCTTCGTGAAGATCCGGCATGGGGATTTCTTCGCTGACGTTGAGCTCGTAATTGTCTTCAAAGTCATCATCAGATATGCTGGCCTGATCGGGTGCTACTGATGTACACGCAGGGGGTGACTTTGCTTGTGCGTCTCCCTGCACAGACACGTGTCTGTTTTCTGTAGCCTGCAATTAAGCAATAAAGAATTTCAACTCATCCACAGATGATAAACTTCATAAAGCTTACACACCTACTGTGTAAATTAATTAAAATGTAACTGCTTTATACTGAGAGTCTTATTCAATTATTATACAAATGTGCTATTCACTCAGAAGAAAACGTGGAATACAAATGTATTGAGTATCCGCACAAAAGATTTCACAAGGATAAGCAGGCAAAAGCTGGAAGTCTTTCCTGTGTAGTATATCACCTTGCATCATTATGCATGATATACAAACTGCTATTTATAGATTGAATTCCAATCGGCAGTAGTGTCAACACTACCACTTAGTACCAGCTGGTTGATGAGAGCCAAGCCTGCCTCACAACCCCCCCCCCCCCCCCCCACACACACACACACTCTCCCAACAAACACACACACTAAACTTTTATCTTCATCTACCTAAAATATTCAGAATATGATACTGTGGCTTACCTCTCTCGCTAGTTGCAGCTTCATTGCGAGGACATTTCTGTGCTTCTTCTCCGCTGCGATGGACGGTGTTGATGAAGTGCCGATCGGCCGGATGCTTGGAATGGCTCCGGGTTTTAATAACAACTTTTCCGCAAATTTCATCCTGAATTTCATTAGGTTGGAAAAATCGTCTTCCTTGAAATGTGCGGAGCAGATTATCGTCCTTTTATTTCCCTTCTGGAAGTCTCTGCGAGTGGAACGGACGAAGCGGTCCCACGCCGGCCACAAAGTTTGATCTGTTGGATACGTGTGGAGAGATATTTCTTCGGTTGCTCTGTTGCTGCATCCACCAACAACACAAACTTGCCCCGGCATATTTCTAGATCACCACACAAAGAGTTCACGCAAAACTGAAAACGATACAATTATCACACTGCGTACAGTCCACGTGTTGATACTTCGACAAACGGGAGCGGATGGGACCCAGCGCGTCATGCTTGTGACGTTATGTCACGTGACTTTTCCGAAGATTGCCGAAGATTTTTTTTTTCGGAGGCCAGGTTTTATTTTTGCTAATATCAAAGTATCTACGCAAAGGCAAAATAAACCGTGCACATATTTCCATTCCTCGTGCTTTTTTCAGTTGGATAAATATATTTTATATCACGAAATGACTGTATTTCATGATTTGATGAAATGCAGCTGGGCACCCAAGAGCTACACTTTAACGAATTCCTAGGCTTCAAGCTACATCCCAATGCGCAAAAGGCCGTCGGGTCGACGACGGGCGCCGTTGGCCCGCGCACAGCCGTGCGCGGGCCAACGTAGGCCGACTAAGTCCGCGAAGGCTTTGCGCGGCATGAGGATATTTACTACCCTTGAACTGTCTCTCGTATCTGGTACACTAATTTACTATTCTGCCTGTCAGACAGACATGAGCAGATGGTAGTATTTCCGGAAGAATCATGTAGACAGTAATTAGAGAATTGCTGACCACACCTTTCCTGTACTGGTGTCCTCACACGCCAAGAAGCGAAGATCGGTAGTTCAAAAGTTCACTGCTGTGATGACCTTTACGTGGCGGCCTTGCAAATGCAGGCTGGTAATTACCCTCAAGGACGTTTCCGTGAAGACAAGACAACAGTAAATCCATTTTGTGAAACCGAAATTTTCATTGAAATACATGTACAATGAAAATCTTGCTTTACTACACAAAAATGACCTTATTAAACAAAAATTGCCTTTTAAAAAGTGGACTTCAGTATTGTCTTTCGCTTTCGCTGGGCAGGTTGTACTTAGTCTTAATTTCTGCACGAGTAAATGTGATTTGACTCTTAATTCTACTGCACTTTTTATGGATCGAACGCGGTAACTCTAAATTAGTACCCGACAAGCTAATGTGTTACTTCCCACATGAGTTTCCGCTTGCTGACTGGAAGAAAATCTGATGGAGGCCTTTTTTGCTGAAAGCATAATTATTACAGCCATTTGTAAGTTTATAATTATTTGCTTTGATGGATTGAATGGGAAAAAAGCTTTGGATGCCTTACGTTGTCTGTGTGTGTGTGTGTGTGTGCGTGCGTGCGTGCGTGCGTGCGTGCGTGCGTGTGTGTGTGTGTGTGTGTGTGTGTGTGTGTGTGTGTGTGTGTGTGTGTGTGTGTGTGTGTGTGTGTGTGTGTGTGTGTGAAGTATCTGCGCTGATTGCCTAATACTGTTCGATGGAGACCTATCCACGACGTGTGTTTATGCAGGGCAAATAACCATTGCAATTCCTGCGATAGCAACGAAAAACGACATTAATACTTTTTTTTCCAGCCATACCAAAACCGATCACCCTCTCAAAGCCAGTAGTGTAAATGTAGCTGAACGACCAGCAAGAGGCACAAATCCTCATGAGCCCCCGCAGAATGCGGGGGCTCATGAGGATCTATGCCTCTTGTACATGGGCGAGAGAACTACACGATTATTTCAGTATTAATGAGAAAAGGGTACACGGTTTGGCCATTAGAAACCAAGCAGGTTCATGTAATCTGCCTGTAGTATCATGGGGGCTGACAATAGAGACACAATCGGTTCCATGCAGTTTGTGGAGACGATCGGGCGTAAGAACTATAAGTTGCATTTGGCGTTATACCTCACCGTTTGTCGAGGAGCAGTGATGCGCGTCGGGCTGTCACGGTTGACTACCATGCATCAATGGCAACCTGTTCCAATATACATAGTCTTGTATCGACTGAGACTGTAGTTCATTATACTACTAACCTCCAGATAGAAAAATAAAAATTACCTGATTAACCCCTTGGCTGATACTGACGATAACGTAGTTACGCGTCTTTCCGCCGAACGTTATCGTCAGTAGCCGTCAGGGTGTTAAATTCAGTTGTCCATAAAACATTATCTCCTTCAGCCCGACGGCCGTATTTCCCAAATTTTGGAGGCGTCATCTGATGACTATGCACCAGTTGCAGGAGATGGATCGACCATGATAATGATAATTCAAGGGCAGTGCCAGATTAGCTTGGAGCCGAAACTTCTTTTTTCACTCTCGCAAACCCAATTCCGACTTTTTCCCCCCGCACCTTTGCTAATTACAAGAGTGTGGAATTGATCAAAAGTAAAAGCAAAAGAAGTCCAAATTCGTAATCAACTTTGATCGTTTTTTCCTTTGACTCTTCTTTCTCAGTGTGAGGAGCCGAGACCGAGTTAACCCTTTGCGTTTCAGTAGCGTTTTTTGTCGCGATGATTCCTGTAGGAATCATCGCGACAAAACCCACTACCGACATAGGAATGGTTAAAAGTGAGTTCCGAGTTCCGGCTATAATCGAATGTCCGTGACATCCACCTTCTGAAAAACACAGAGCAAAGGTGAAGAGCAAACAGACGCTACCGACAGCCAAAGGGTTGACAAGATGAGAGAGTATGAGGCCTCGCGCGTTTAGGGCCGTTTTGTTCATGTAATCTTGGCTCACACGAACCCAAATTAGAATCAAGAACAAAGTAGTCCTGAGTGTGCGAGCTAGATCTAGAGATGGTTTTCGCGTCGAAGGAAAACAAATTAAGTGGACTGTGTTCGTACATGTTTGTAGATCTAGGGACGGTTAGTGAGACCTCTCCATCCACGCAGGTCCAGGGGTGGATCTGAGGTGGTGGGGGTGGGGGTGGTGGGGTCCAGGGGTTCCGGACCCTTCCTCCCCTCCCCCCCCCCCCAGACCTAAAATTTTGTAATATGCTATAAAAGTCCCTTTTTTGGGGTGTTCGGACCCCCCGCCCACCCTCCCCCTCCCCCCTTCTCCCTCCCCCTTCTCTCCCCCCCCTCCCCCCCCCCCCCCCCTGCGTTGTTTGATATTTTGTATTTTCACGAATGGTGATAGTCTTAGCACGCACGCGCCTTCTCTCTCTCTCTCTCTCTCTCTCTCTCTCTCTCTCTCTCTCTCTCTCTCTCTCTCTCTCCCCCCCCCCCACACCCACCCCCCACCCATCCCGCTGTTTGATTGTTCGGCGGCCTTGGAAGCAAGGTCCAGCGCCGGGGAGGCCTTTTGTATCAGGTTGAAGGTCACAAACAAAAAGTTGGAAACCCCCCCCCCCTCCCTCGAGGTAACTGATCCGCCCCTGGGGTCTTAGGGACATTTCTATTTCATTTTCCTCGTCTCTCATTGTTAAAGGCTTTGTCTGCAGGGTCAAATATCAGTTAAGGTTGTCAGACCCAAGCGATGCTTCCTTCCTAAAATGCCGCAGGGCAGAAAATCCTCATTCCGTTCCCCCCGGCTTTGGGCAATACTGCCCCTTGAATGCAGAAGAGAGTGATTCAATTTTTGTGAAAAGCGAGAGCTCCATTTAATCGCAATGAAAATCTCGCTTATCACACAAATGATCTTGCTGTCTCTTGCTTCCACAGGGCAGAATATTAGCTTCCACATACAGCATAATAAGTTTCTTGATTACCTAGAGAATCGGCCGCATGTGGGAGATTACACTAGCACACATGGCGAACGGTTCATCAGACCTGTAGGAAAAAGAAAAGAAGAGAAAAGAACACGATAGACCTGCAAGAGGCATAGACACTCATGAACCCCAGCAGTTGCGGGGGCGCATGAGGGTCTATCGGCCTCTTGCGGACACCACTGCGTATCCATGTCCTGGGTATCCAGCGGCTCATTTGGTGTTGAATTGTCAAAGATTGCGGAAACACAATCTGCTGTCCTGCATGCATTGGCAGTGAAGGCGTAAAAAAAGAAACAAACAAGGAAAAAAGATAGCGTTTGTTGTTGTTGTTGGTGGTGATGGTATTGTTGTTGTTGTTTGTTTGTTTGTGTGGTTTTGTTTGTTTGTTTTTTGGGTTTTTTTCTTTTTTTTTCTTTTTTTTTTTTTTTGGGGGGTGGGGGGGGGGGGTTGGGAGGGGGGAAATGTGGGAATAATCCTATTTAAGCCCGACGCGCTACAGCAGGAGATGGATCGACCATGATAATTCAAGGGTAGTGCCAGATTAGCTTGGCGCCATCACCCGCCAAGCTAATCTAAATAATAATAATAATAATAATACAGTTATTATATATAGTTAATCTGGTACTACCCTTGAATTATCATGGTCGATCCATCTCCTGCAACTAATACACAGTCTTTATGTGACACCGACCATACTTTGGGAAATTCGGCTGTGGGGTTAAATTAATTAACCCATACAGGCGTTGTGCAGCCAAATTACAAAATAAAAATTAGGTTAATCATTAGTTCAAGGCGCTGCACACCATCAATGAAAATTAAATTTGTTTTTCTTGAGGCCAATTACGACTGACGGAGTAAAAAATGGGCGCGGTGGGTAATTTGTACAGCTAGCAGGTTACCGCGAGGAAGAGAATCAAAGTAATAAAAACGCCCATGTGCACTTTGCATAATTCCGAACATCGTTGATAATCGACTTAAGCCCTGGGTCGACGTTAACCGACGCCCATTTTGTTTCTGCAGTTGTTTAATCCAACGCCAATGACCCCCCCAGAGATCCGCTCAGGAACGTGGACTGGAAGTCAGTGTCAGCAAGAGACACTATAGATCCTCGTGAGACCCCGCTGTCGCGGGGGCTCATGAGGATCTGTGTCTCTTGCAGTTGGATCGTGATTACTGCTTCTCAGCAGTCACGGGGACAATTTAATCAGGAGAGGGTCGCCCGAGATCAGGCTGGTTGGAGGTAATTAAGACGGACCATGTGAGGTGCTATGAAAAGGCAATACGTACTGGCTTGGAGCCAAGAAACGTGAAAGCTGTAAGACAGTAGCACGCAGTATAGGCAGTAGATCTAGGAGGAATTCTCCTGTGCAAGACTGCTGGGAAAATTGCATTGAAAACGACGCAAGACGGGAGGGGGGAGGGGGAGGGCCGGGGGGGGGGGGCGCGGGGGGGGGGGGGCGGGGGGGGGGGCGGGGGAGGGGGAGGGGAGGGGCTGGGAGGGGGGCGGTGGGGGGGGAAATCCCAACAAAGAAAGAAACACGCTATGAAAAAGGACGATTACAACAAAATTTATTGTGCAAATTTTGTTTTAGCAATACATTTTATTTTATTTTTTATGTATTTATCGTTGTAACGCACGCAGACTTTCCCCCACACGTACAGACTCGCACAACAGACGCATACACCGCCACTGACTGAGTCGGGCGCATTCACGCGGTAAAACTCAACATACTGGCTTTCTTTCTAACGCGAATGTTTATAAAAGATGAACAACAAAAACACTATCTAACTTATATACAACACCCCTTCTCACTATAAACACATCAACGCTTCATACACACGCACAATGTAAATGCCAGGCTAGGTAGTTATCTCTCACAATCCAACCTGTTTGGTGTTCTCGCCTGGTTACGTTCTGTCCTTTCACGTCTAGGCGTGCAAGTCCTTTGTCGTACGCTCCCGAGTCGTCCCGTTTCTCGTACCGTGGACGTCCTCGTAACTCGCTCTGTAGCGCAGTCTTTGCTGACCCGGGTGTCTCGGCACCGGTCGCTCAATCCCTGAGTGAAGAGATGGAGATGACCTCACAATAGGTCCCTCGGCGGTAGCCTCTGGTGACTGACGTCTCGGCGTCCGTCGCTCCGCTCCGACAAGCACTCTGAATTCTAGGTTTCAGAGTCTTGGAATACGGGCTAGGGTATCTCACGCACGTCTGTCCTCACTGACAGTATAGCCCCGTACTGACTTTCCTCCAGCTCTGTTCGCCTGAACTCTCACTAAAAACCCCGTGCAGAACATTTCCTTATGCTCTCACGTTTGCCATGTGCCTCACGGAGTATCTGTCACAAAACAAACCGCTAGCAAAACTGTACCGTACTAAACCCTCTGTGTGAACCGTATGCGTGAGCATAGAGTTTCATCACAATCGTGAACATTATTTTATTTGACTTTACTTTATTTTGTGCAGTAATTGTATTTAATAATTTGTGTTGTAATTGTCTTTTTAAGCGTGTTTCTTTGTTGCATTTTCCCCGCGTTCTTCATTTTTTTTTGGTCTGCATTTCGACACAGGACTCGGCCACACAATCATTTTAACCGGCCTTCCCGGCCTGCTGGTCGCAGATTGTGTTTCTGAAAACTTTGTTAACTCAACGCCGAAAACCTCATGCGTCCAAGTAACGTGAACAGAAAGAGGCGTCAGCAAGAGGCATAGATCCTCATGAGCCCTCGCAACTGCGAGGGCTCATGAGGATCTATGCCTCTTGTATTTTTATATGATTTTTGTGTTCAGGCATTGAAGTGTTTTTTTTTAAAGTTTATTTAGTTTTTTTAAGATCAGAGACAAACTTTGGTTAACACCTTCAGTGAACATGTGCAGGTCATGATACCTTACACCAGCAGTGTTAAACCCCTCCCTGCCACTAAACGCAGATTTTGTTTCTGAAAACATTGTTTATTTCATCCACGACTGTCCAGTGAACGTGGATACAAAGCTGGTCTCTGCTAAAGGCATAAACCAATCCAACCGCAAGAGACATAGATCCTCATGAGCCCCCGCATTCGCGGCGGCTTATGAGGATCTATGTCTCTTGCGGTTGGATCGTTTCACTTTCTAAGCATTGAAGGGGTTAAACCCTTTGCCCATGCAGGGGCGGATCTGGGTGGGGGAGGAGGGGGTCCTAAGGGTTCCACCCCCCCTTATTTAAGTTTTTGGTGAGTTCCCCCCCCCCCTCCCCTTCGTTGTTTGATATTTTGGAGAGTGGCGAGTTCCCCTCCCCCCCCCCCCTCCCGCCCCGTTTGATTTTTCGGCCACTGGAAGAAGGTCTGGCGTCGGGGAGGCATCTTGTGTCAGGTTGAGGGTCCCAAACAAGCAGTAGCACCCCCCTCACCTTCTCGAGATAACTGATCCGCCCCTAGCATGCAGCCACTAGGGTACACTGCACACACATGCAGGTTAGAAGCGCTGTTGTTAATAATAAATAATACCGTTATTATATAGGCGCTTTTTCTCAATTTTTGGGCGAATCGACTCAACGCGCCGCGAACTGAAACCCAACACGCACACTCACGACACAGACACGGATTTACGCCATTTAAGACAAACACAGTACAAGACAGACGAAGGGCCAGTTCAGCTACTGAAGTTACAGAGATTTTTGATCGCTTGTATTTGAAATTTGTAAAGTGGCCTGAAACCGGTACCAAAGTGAGGGGGCTGGGGGGTGTGGTGTGGTGGGGGTGGAAGAACCGGACTACCTGGAGAAAGAACCCCCGACGGTCCGCCCGAATTAACGGTGACACTTACCAGAGGAGAAAAGTCCGACGCCGGAACCCGTTTTCGAACCTCGCACCTTTGGTATTGGTGGCAGGCGCCTTAACCACTGCGCCACGGACCGCCCCGTTGTTGTTTTTGTCTCATGATTTCAGATTACGGGTGTCAGGCGTATGAGCAATTGGCTATGACTTTGTAACAGTGTTTTGTAGTGGCTTTACCCCATGTGATCAAATTAACAGATGGGCAAAGGAATGGGTTTCGTTTATTTCTGGCGACAAACCAAATACCCCCCGAAATCGAAACACTCGGAAGTTTGCATGCAATGTGGGTGTTTGTGGGTGAGTGGGCGAGCGGGTGGCCTGCATCATAGGAGAGAGAGAGAGAGAGAGAGAGAGAGAGAGAGAGAGAGAGAGAGAGGAGAGAGAGAGAGAGAGAGAGAGAGAGAGAGAGAGAGAGAGAGAGAGAGAGAGACTGACTGACTGACTGACTGACTGACTGACTGACTGAAACTTTATTTATCAAGGATTGAGATATTAGGCGCACAGGCCTTTCTTCCAATCTGTCCTTGCTACATCTACTGACATTTATTATAATAACAGGCAAAGCTACTTTACACTCACAAACAACATCGAAAGTAATGCGAATTACAACAACACTACAAACAGCAACAATTATTTAACAAAACACACAGGTACCCATACGAAGATTTTAGCACGTGTCATAATATCCGTTTGCGGGAGCTCTCCCCAGAAACTCCCACCCGGGGGGCACGCAAGTATACTTTCACTCGAATGACATGCTAAGCACATCGTTTGAATAAACTGTGCACCGGCACTGCATCCCCTGACCAGGTCTATACGGGAAGCACCCCCACAAACGGGACGTGAGCGTAAATGGTATGATAAAAAATAATAGTTGCATAAAAAGAAATTAAAATATATTATGTTTTGACAACATGAGATAATTAAATTTACGTTGCCTTGGATAAGTGCTGGTACAGTTTTGCTTTAAACGCAGCTAGGGAATTAACTTGTTGTAAATGCAGAGGAAGGGAATTCCACTGGAAACCACCTGAGTATGACAAACTGGATTTATACAAATCAATGCGGGGCCGTTTTATGCTCAGGTTGCTCCGAGAGGTGCTGTATCTCTTCTCAGTAAGAGTAAAGAGTTCCGATAAGTAGCCGGGGGCCTTACCGTTAAGAGCTTTGTGCACTAGTACGCACTTGTTAAATACTAAGTGTTTGTCAAGAGGAAGGAGTCCAGCTGCCTCAAGCCTCACTTCAGTGGGTAGAGATGAGCTAGGAATAATAAGTTTGGCTGCTCTCCTGTATAGCGAATTTATTTTCTTGAACTGGACCTCGCTGCAGCCATCCCAAACTGTTGAGGCATAATCAATGTGGGGCTTGATGTATCCATTAAAAAATAGTTTACGCGTGTTCAGATTAATGACCGCTTTCAGTTTAGACAGTAAAAATAATTTCTTTGAAATTGTCTTTCCGATGTGTATGAGATGAGGCTGCCAACTAAGTTGGTTATCTACAATTACCCCTAGTAAACGGTGCTGTTCTACTTGCTCTATGGGGACAGCTTCGAATGAGAGGTTTAGAGGCGCGGGTTGCAGCTGGTGTTTCTGACGTGTTGTGACTAGCATGCTTTTAGTTTTAGCTGGATTGACTATCATTCTATTTCTACTGCACCATTCAGATACTTCTTGTAGGCTCTGCTGGAGGCTGTTGGTTATATCAGCTACAGTTTTACCGGATGCATGTAGCGTCGAATCGTCAGCAAACATGTCACACTCAGCACTAGCACATGTGATGTGTAGTGGTAAATCATTAATAAAGATACAGAATAACAATGGGCCCAGAACCGAACCCTGAGGAACACCAAGTTCTACCTTACCCTCTGTGGAATAGTTACCATTTACATAGACGGCTTGTGTTCTCGCAGAAAGATAAGAGTTAAAGAATGAAAGGGCTGACGGGCTGTTGTTGTTGAAATAAACATTAAGTTTCCTCAGCAAAATTTCATGATTTATCAGATCGAACGCTTTTTTCAGGTCCAAGAATACCGTGCCAGTCATTTTGTTATTGTTGATGTTATCTAGCCATGAATCAACCATACGTACTAATGCTGAGTGGCATGAGTGTTTGGGTCTAAACCCGGACTGGAACTTATTTAACAAGGACCGTTCGTCGAGGTACTGGAGGAGATGCTTTTGAATATGCTTCTCAAGTGGCTTTGATAAAACAGACAGAAGAGAAATGGGACGAAGGTTATTTACATCAGTAGTATCTTTGGTCTTGGGTATAGGAACAACTTTTGCTTTTTTAAACGCCACAGGAAAAGTCTTATACTGTATACATAAGTTAAAAATGTAAGTGAGGGGTTCAACAATATAAGGCAGTAATATGTGGAGTATATAACCATTTATACCGTCCACACCAGCTGATGTCTTGTTCTTAAGGCACGTTATATAACGCCCGACTTCGTGAACAGCGATAAAGGGGATACCAAACGTATCATCGGACGATAATCGTTCCTGGCAAACATGGACAGTTGATCCGATATTACATACGCTGACGGATCAGGGCTGTTGGAAGTAAGTAGCTGTTCTGGAGCTGAGAGAAAGCAATTGTTTATGCTTTCCGCAGAGAATTCGTGTGGAATGATATGAGTCTGCCTGCGCGTGTTGTTTGTTAGAGTGTTCAAAGCAGTCCAAACAGAAGCAGGAGATTTTTCGTTCTCAATTGTCTTTTCAACAAATGACTTTTGAGCTTCTCGAACTAAGTACTTAACTTTGTTACGCAAACGTTTAAACTCAGGGAAGTTCTTTTCTCGTTTAGCGGTGTTTCGTGCCTCCATAGTTTGTTTGATTTCCTCCGTTATCCAGGAGGGAGGCTCGCGGCGTCGGACTCTCTTCCTTCTTAGCGGCGCGTGTTTATTCAGCACCCCGAGGAACAGATCAAGCCATATAGTGAGCGCATTATCAGGGTCAGTGCAGTTATACACTTGATCAAATCCTGCATAGCTTAGATCATGTAAGAAAGCATTCGCATTAAGCTTTTTAAACGATCTGTACGTTATGTACGAGTGCTGGTCCCGACTTTGTTTTGCGGGCAGATTGCACGACCATGTACAGGCGATGGGAAAGTGGTCACTGACGGCTAATGAAGAAACATTAGTTTCCGCTACTGCTGTTGGGTTATTAGTGTAAATGTGGTCGATAATGGTGGCAGCAGAGCGTGATACTCGCGTTGGAGATTTAATCATCTGCTTTAGCCCGAAAAGAGTGATCGCTGATTGCCATGTCGGCTTGGGTTTCAGCATATCGATGTTAAAGTCTCCCAGAATGAGAACATTTTTACCGGTTTCGTTCCTTTATCCATCACTTGTACAAAGTCGTCATACCAGTCAGCAGTAGCAGCTGGATTTCTGTACATAAAGGCGATAAGGATGGGAGAGGAATGTGGTATTTTCACCTCCAGCCACACACACTCTAGCTCTCTGGACTCAAGGTCTTTACGTCTGCGTACCATATTAGACAGCTATTCCAGTGTGTCCAGGGTAGCCTGGGTCACGCCGGATTAGAGAAAGGTTAGGAATAAGTAAGCTAGCAACACTGATGTTTGGGCCCAGACGTGATTCCGTGAGACCAAAGAGATGGCTCATTTAAAAATAAACAAATATCGGGGACCTTGTGAAACAGGTGAAAAATATTAAGGTGTCCGATTTTCAGTCCAAGTGATTGTACGCTACTGATTGAAGCTTTCGGCATCGCTTCTCGTCAGTTTGCGTTAATGTCAAAGTCACCGTAAAAAGCCTCTATGATCTCAAAATGGGATCACATACACAAAAATGCACGATGATCTCAAAATGGGATCACATACACACACAGTACGGTTAAATCTCTTTTGCCAAGAGAACTTGGGAGTCCACCAAAGAAAACAAGAAAAGACAATTCACTGGCTAAAGGCCAGAAAGTCACTGTGACTTCCGTAGTCAAACAGTTCTCAGTGTGCTGCCTCAAAGGCAAACACACATCCAACGTCAAAACAGTCTGTAATATTTCGCAGTTCCGATTACCAGAAATTAATCACTATTTACGTAACACGGTATAAAACTAAATAAAAATGTCTAAGTGCCACAGCACTTGTTAAAACACATGCACAGAAATTCAAACGTTTCTGTTATTATTTCAAATTAAGTGCACACAACCTATACAAGGGCTCACACACCTAAGCACATAGGAACACACGCTATTGTCCGTGGCTCGCGGATTGAATCATAGTCAAGATTAAAAAAAAAAAAAAAAAAAAAAAAAAAAATGTCATAGTTTTGAATGCTGCGCGCTAAACCAAGTAGTATAAATGCTATGTACACAGCAAGGGCCGGTGCATCTTAGTTCTACCTAACACACTCACTGGGCCGAGCAGACACGGATTAATTTAATTACACCACAGCTTGGGGCCTCAGATTACCTATCAAGTAGGGTAACTGCCAATGAGGGAAGGGTGGCGGGTACGGCTGGAAAGGCGGCTGGAAGACTGGATACGGTGGCAGTCCGGGGTGTGTGGCCTGGGGCCAGGGAACGATGGGGCGGCCGTAATTCCCGTAGTAGGGCGAAAAGGCGTGAGGATCCACGGCTACAGCGTCAGGTCGATGGTACAATGGCTGTAGGGAAGGAATGCTGGCACCAGTGGTGACATCTGCATGTGAGTTCTCTGTAGAACCGGTGGCGCGAGATGTCTTGTCAACGGGAGGCTGGCTGTTGTGGTTATTGGGGACGGGGACAGCTTGGCGAGAGACAACCGCCCTGTCACCGTTATTGCTGCTCGCCAACACTGAAGTCTCCCACCGGCGGGTACTTGCAGACTTTGACCTCTGCTCGGTGCTGTTTGTGGGACCTGGAGTTAAGTCCCGAGAAATAGAGTCAGGCCCAAAGAACAGTGGTGGGTAGTCTTGCTCATACTTTACGGTATGTTGGTTACGGTAGCTACGGTTGGGGCGGTCCGTGGCGCAGTGGTTAAGGCGCCTGCCACCAATGCTAAAGGTGCGAGGTTCGATTACGGGTTCCGGCGTCGGATTTTTCTCCTCTAGTAAGTGTCACCGTTAATTCGGGCGGACTGTCGGGGGTTCTTTCTCCGGGTACTCCGGCTCTTCCTCCCCCTCCACTTTGGTATCAGCTTCAGCCCACTTAATCAAATTTCAAATACAAACGATTTTGAATTTCCAAAAACTTCAGTAGCTCGCTTGAGCTTGCCCTTAGCACCACGTGAATGTTCTGTGTTTACGTAAAGTGTGTGAGTGAATGCGCGTGATTCACGTGAGCGTGCTTGTTGGGTTCAGTTCGCGGCGGCGCTTTGAGCCGATTTTCAATTGGGATAAAGCGCCTATTTAATGCGCTTATTATTATTATTACTACTACTACTCTGTTTATTTACGGGAATATAGTGTATGTCTTTGGACGAGCCTTGTTTACGCTGCATACGAGTGTTAGGCAGAGCTTCATCTTCAGCGTGAAATAAAAACCGTTTCACCTGACGGAGCAGGACACCTGCACCTCTTTCACTCAGATGCAGTTTGTCACTGCTAAAGAGAGCAGCAGCAACTTGTCCCTGTGGCGTGAAGAAGGCCTTTTCTTGGAGGAAGAACACTTTCTCACTTACACAGTGTTCAGCCAGGCGCTGGTTGACAGTTTCTGTTATTTGTAGTGACCGTCGACCCTGGGGGAGGATTGCAGTGTAAGCAACTGCAGCAGAAGGGTATGTACGGCGGACCTGCTTGGTGAGACGTTGGAAGCTCTTCAGAATCACCTCCGTGTCGTGGCCCGAGGCGCAGTCGTTTGTACCCACGTGGACCACAACACGGCTGATGTCCTCACGGAGGTCACACGTCTGTAGGGTTGCAGCCAGGTCACCAGCCTTGACCCCGCGCAGGGTGCGCACGCACGTGGCCCCGCTAGGATCAAGCCGGCGGCGATCCACTCGCTGTAGATTGGAGTCGCCAATCAGTAGGGCAGCCACTTTACCCGGGGGCGGCAGACGGAAGCTGAAGAGTCGCGGGGCTTGTGGCGGCCGGTCCTTGATGGGATTAGCTCCCATATCTTCGCCGCTGGCCCCACCTGCCGTAGACTCGCACGTCTCCTGACTGACCGTAACGGGATGCTCAGTAGAGTCAGCATGGGTAAGATGCTCTTTCAGGATGACAGGGGGAGGGGAGGAGGCGGCTGAGAGAGGAGTCGTGTTTTCGAATGGAGGGATACTCCATCCTGTTTCTGTCTAGCCAGTAGTTCTTTCTGGCGGCTCTCAATAGCGTCGACCTTTCCCATTTTGGTGATGAGTCTAGAGACTTGCCTTTGCAGATTGCTATTTTCTTTTTTGAGGGCGTCGATTTCCGCTGTCAGGTTCTCACGTAACTCCTTTTGCTGGTTTCGAACTGCAGTTTCAGGTCTGTTATCATGGCGTCACACTAGCAAAACAAGGGGTTCCTACCACTGGCTCAGTACAACGGTCACAGCACTGAGGGGAACATTGGGTCGAGGTGTGCACAGTCTCTGAAGTGACGTCATTTGAGACGAGGCCTTGGGCTGTTTCGTCATGTACCTCGTCCATCGAACTGGCCAAAGTCTTGCTAATCTCCTCATTGCCCCCGGACACTAGACAGGGAGAGTCACGGCTAGGGGGTGTGCCCATCACAATGCATGGCTGTTGCTTTGCTTCACTGACCACCACTGACAATCCCTTCGCGCATGGAAACAAAGACTCCGATGCTATGAGGGAATAGTTAAGAGGCAGCTCCTGTCGATCAGATACATCTTGGTGGTCACCTAGGGGATTAAGGTCAGTGGTATTTTGGCGAGGCGTCGAGATGGATGAGCTACCTTTGACAGTCGCAGAGGCCTGCCCATCAAGCACCGCGGCAGTGCTGTCACCGGTCGCGCTGTCCTGTTGACTGGGTGGAGGGGGGAGGATGGCGAGAAGTGGAGACGGAGTGGGAAAGGTGTCCACGGGGTTTAGTGGTGGGGTGGAGAGTGCATGGGGTTCACCAATTTTTGTAACCGGACTCAGTGACTGGGTTTAGGCGACTTAAATAGTTTATCAGATAGACAAAAACTGCCCATCTAATACAGTACTCAAGTGCCTACAGAGTTTAAGTCCGAATTCCTTTTGTGGTCTAGGGAAGGACTGAAGATTGCTGTGGAGAGTAGACTATAAGTCTACTCTGGTCTCGCATGCGCACAACTGAAATCCGTGTTTACTTGCCTCGCGTTGTGTTCAAAAAGCCAAAGTTACCTGCGCAATGGACTGACCACAGTATCCAGAAAAACCCTATTTTGACTGGATTTGGTGTTTGTTGTTATCGTTCCTACTGAGCTGCTAACGTGCGCTCGCACGATCAGTCATACCGTCATACCAAACGGACATACACACACACAAACTTCTTCTTCAGAGAGAGAGAGAGAGAGAGAGAGAGAGAGAGAGAGAGAGAGAGAGAGGGAGAGAGAGAGAGAGGGGGAGAGAGAGAGAGAGAGAGAGAGAGAGAGAGAGAGAGAGAGAGAGAGAGAGAGAGAGAGAGAGAGAGAGAGAGATGGATGATGATGATGATGATACGTTTTTATTCAGGATAAAGTTTTAGTCATGCGAATGCCTCTCTTACAAACTGTCCTGCTACTCTACACACATAAATATACATCGAGCAACACAATAAAATATATTTAAAAAAACAAACAAACAAACATAGTGTCAAGAACATTCAAGTGTACGAAAAGCATAAAAGGCGAGAAAAAAACCCAAACAAACATAATAACTGCGACATAAGCTGAAGGTCATCTTGTAATTAGAACATGTCTCTGAGAGTACAACATCAATAGAGGAGAATTAAATCGTGATATTAGTTTAGAAGTAAAAAGCGATAAAGGCGATCCTTAAAATACTAAATTTAGAAACAGACTTAAGATGCTGGGGTAAATTATTCGATACTTTTGCCTATATCTAATCTTGTTCTTGGTAGGTGGAGCGACCTGTTTCTCGTGTTCTGTCTATCATTATCTGAAAACATAGTTCGCAAATGGAGTGGGGCTCTCTCGTGTAGAATCTTGTACAAACGACGTGCTCATACCATCAGGAGAGAGAGAGAGAGAGAGAGAGAGAGAGAGAGAGAGAGAGAGAGAGAGAGAGAGAGAGAGAGAGAGAGAGAGAGAGAGAGAGAGAGAGAGAGAGAGACAGAGACAGAGAGAGAGACAGAGAGACAGAGAGACAGATACAGAGACAGAGAGACAGAGAGAGAGAGAGACAGAGATTAATTTGATTTAATTAATTTAATCTAATTTAATTTAATTTAATTTAATTTAGGTCGATTTAATATAACAAAATTTAACTTAATTTAGTTTAACTTTATTTTCCGAGGACAAAACAATAGGTGCGCAGACCTTTTTTCCTTCATTCAAGCTACAGGGAAAAAAACACCCGTGCGCGCACGCAGGCACGCACACACGCAAGCACGCACGCAGGTAGGCAAGCGCGCACGCACGCACGCAGGCAAGCACGAACGCACGCAGGCAGGCAGGCAGGCACGCACGCACGCAATCACACACACACACACACACACGCGCGCGCGCACACACAGGGGAAAAAAGCCGTGTGCGCAAGCACGCACTCACGCAAGCACGCACGCACGCGCGCACGCGCGCACGCACGCAATTACACACACACGCACATACACACGACGCGCTCATTCCATCAGTAGAGGATTTCCATAGAGCTCAGAGAACAAAATATAAGTCCGCACGTGCATGCTGCACACTGTGGATAAAAATCCGGGAGAGAGAGAGAGAGAGAGAGAGAGAGAGAGAGAGAGAGAGAGAGAGAGAGAGAGAGAGAGAGAGAGAGAGAGAGAGAGAGAGAGAGAGAGAGAGGTAGCTCTATCAACCCATTTAGCCCCAACCCCCTACAGCGGAAGATGGATTGGCCATGATAATTCAAGGGTAGTGCCAGATGAGCTTGGCGCCTATAGGCGCCAAGCTCATCTGGCACTGCCCTTGAATTATCAGGGTCAATTCAACTCCTTCAGCTCAGGCACATAGTGCCTAGGTGACACCTCCAAAATTTTGCAAAACCCCCTGTGGGAGTTAAATGGGTTAACTCATTCTACCCCATCACCGAAATCCCCAAATTTTGCCGTTGTCCTCTGAAGACTGCATTGCAGTGCAGAACACAGACCGACCATAGGCGCCAAGCTATTCTTGCATCACCCTTGAACTATCATGGTCGATCCTAATCTTGCTGTGGTGTGCCTGGGGTAGAATGAGTTAAGTGTACTTCGATAATAGCAAGGTATATATATAACAACAGTCGGAAGCAACATCACTTTGACAAGACTCATTTTATATAAATTGCTTTGCTTACAACAAGCTTATAAGTACCATTACGCATGAATATGAAGACACATTTCAGCGCCATTTGTGTTTCTTTGTGCATGGTCGACACAGCTAACTTTTTGGACACGCAGCAAAAGCACAAGCGTAATCGCGCTTATTTATTCTACGCGGCCGTTAGCGTGTCAATCTATTTTTAGCTGTTTCTCGTACTGATAGCGTTGTACTTATAGAACGGAGTGGAGTCACGCCATTGTCAGGTTACTTTATATAAAGGCGACGTGTGCTGAACTGGATTGGCCTGTGTCTAAACGAACCATAACCAGACCTTTGGGTAGCGTTTCGAACCCATGTTTTACTGAAGTGTATCTTTGAACAATTACGGCGGTAGGGCGCGCCTTTAACAAGTAAGGTTGGGTCTCCGGTTATTCCGCTATATCCGAAGATTTAGCTTGAAGGTAGTCTCAGAAGGTTTAATCAGTCCATCGCAGCTGCATCTAAATATTGTGTAAAAAAAGAGAGAAAAGGCCGTAAACTCTGTGTACCGGAACTCTGTTTTTACATCATTAACGGTGTAGCGGTTTGGAGAGACTTGTGAGAAAACACATTTTTGCCTGCTGATCCGAGAGACGGAGAGTTCTTGCGACCACATACCCAGTGCGCAAAAGCCCATCGGGCCGAAGTCGGTCGCCGTTGGCCCGCGCACAGCCGTGCGCGGGCCAACGGCGACCGATGTCGGCCCGATGGCCTTTGCGCGCTGGGATATGTGATCCTGGGTCTTACGGCTAAGGCCGTAAAGGCCCATTATTATAGATCAGCGAACGTTGCATTTACCCTTCTCAGATATTGATGAAGAGTGTGCCTCAGCGGATTGAAATAAACCTGGCTCTTGTAACAACAGCAACAGCAGCAGTATCACCACCACTAACAACAACAACACAACAACAACAACAACAATATCATCAACAACAACACGACAACACCAAACAACATCAAGAACAGCAACAAAAACTACTACAACACAACAATAACATCAACGTCATCTGCAACAACATCAACAGCGGCAACAACAACAGCTATAACAAAACAACGACAACAAAAACACCATCACCAACACCAACAACAACAAGGTTGTCGACAGCACCGAACACCACCACTGCCACCGCCACCGCCACCACCATCACCACCACCAAGCACAAGACAAAAACAACGTTCACACCATAGCTGTGTAATAGATGACAGGAGACCAGACAAACTCCCTAACTACTACGATGGGTTCCTCTCAGTCTCGTGTCATTAAGCGGCTGCAAAGAGTACACTGCAGCATTGGTCAGGGGAGGGGGGGGGGGGGGGAGACGGGTGGGTGGGTGGTGGTGGGGGGGGGGGGGGGGGGAGGTGAGTGATTCAATACTCCTCTTCGCGTAATGAAATCACTTACCGATACACAAATGTGCGCGCTCCATCTGCGGCCGTCCTTTGGCCTGAGGACGTGTGGCGCACTGAGTTTCCCTTCCCATTGCACAAAAGAGGCCCATCGTGCCGACGTCGGCACGATGGGCCTTTTGCGCATTGGGTTGTGTTTTATCCGCGTGACGATGAGAGGCCACAGGGGACACTTTTCCATGACAACTCTTGTCAGTTGTCCATTTTCAGATTTCATTTTCCGCCGGCAAAAGAAAAAAAAAAAAAAGCAGAGACAAGGTTTGCCGCGAACGTTGTCCATCTGAGAATGCGCGCGAGGGGGCTGACTTGCAGAGATAACAGGACGCACTTATCAGGTGCCTGTTCTTTACGCGCCTCAGATTATAAATTTCTTTACTGTTACCCCTGCCATTCTCCAATCCTACTTGTCCTCCCCATCTCGCGGTTTGGTTGTCAAGTGAGAAACTTGTCATTTTACGGTCAGGGTCAAACGTTGTCACTTATCGGAAGAACATAAACCCTTAACTGCCGAGAAAAAAATCGAGCACCACCCAACTGCAAGAGGCATATATTCTCATGAGCCCCGCACTTGCGTGGGCTCATGAGGATCTATGCCTCTTGGTGACACCACTTCATGTCCATGTTCCGTTTTCGGCTGGACACTGGTTTTGAATCAAGAAAGACTTCAGAAACAATATACGTCCAGTAGCAGTGTAGGGGTTAATACGTTAACCTTGTGATATTTTTGGAGTAAGTTAAATTGTTTATTTGTCATTAGTAATGAATTCTTTCTTTGTCTGCTGGTCTGTGATTTTGGACCTACGTCGAAGAGTCATCCTACGTTACAGAGTCATCATACGTCGTAGAGACCTCAAGTCTCAGACCAAAATTTATTTCTGACGGTTTTGTACGGAGTTTTGTACTACCTTTGGTTTTTAATTTCACTATTAGGAAGACAGAACATTGGTTACATCCCTTCCGTCCTCAATGCCGCATCTGGTAACCCATCTTGATAATATGCTACGCATTCGGCTCTCTCCCTTGATAAGCTCAACATGCTGCGGAGTAGTTCAAGGGACGTAATAAGTGTGGAAAGATAGGCTAATCAGTTACATTTTTACACGCCAAGCAAAACGTAAAAAGATCATAATCCCAATCGCGCAAAAGGTCATCGGGCCATCCACTCACGCACGCTTCCACCCACCCATCCTTTGTCTCTCCCTACCTCAGACCAGTCCATCCATCCATCCATCCATCCATCCATCCATCAATTCATCAATCCACTCACCCACCCACCCAACCATCCATCCATCCATCCACTCACTCACTCATCTACCCATCTACCCAACCACCCATCCATCCATCCATCCATCCATCCATCCATCCATCCATCCATCCATGAGCAGACCTGTTCACAGTAACTCTGAGTGGTTATCCTGGCTCCACGCCAGCACTTCAGTATTTTCTCTTGTTATTCTTGTTCCGAATTTGCTGCCGTACATTGAGCGCGTAGTTCATTGACTGGAAAGAAAAATAGATTAACTCATTCTACCCCAACACCGAAATCCCAAAATTTTTACGTCGTCCTCTGAAGACTTCATTGCAGTGCAGGACACAGATCGACCATGATAGTTGAAGGGTGATGCCAGAATAGCTTGGCGCCCATAGGCGCCAAGCTATTCTGGCATCACCCTTCAACTATCATGGTCGATCCTTATCTTGCTGTGGGGTGTCTGGGGTAGAATGAGTTAAAGCAGTAACGCGACTGAATTCTCCAAGGAAAGCGGTTGATTTGTGATTGTAGGATCGCTGAGCTGGGCTTTACTTGCCTCCTCGCCTTGGGAGTCGAAGTTCCTGACCAAGACCATTCCATATGCAAGAGGCATAGATTCACTAGAGCCCTGCAATTACAGGGGCTCATGTGAATATATTCCTCTTGTTGTGGCGCATGAGAATCTATGCCTCATGCTTCAGAGTCGGCTTTGCTGTTCGTAGTGGACAGTGGATGTTATTTCGTAGGATTGTACGAGGGATTTTATGCTTGGCTGAACTACCTTTTGTTCACAAGACTGGAAATGAAAAGGGGGAATGGACAGGAGGGTTGGGGAAGAGGGGGGTATGGGTGTGGAGAATGCCGATGACAATGACAGTGACAGTGACAATGATTCTTTATTTTATGACGGTGGAAGTAAGTTTCGGCTCTGATAACCATTATTTTAAAATGTAATCACTATCTGAAGACACTGACGTGGTCATTTTCGTACATCCGGCCAGTCCTAGGCTTCTGGAACGTTTCATGCTGAATGTACGAGTAGGACACGGCGCAGTAATCATGATTTCGGAAGCTTAGTGTGTTGTTGTTGTTTTTTTTAAAGATCGTTGTCTTTATCCCTTTACTGCCAGTAGAGGCAGAGTATGTTTGAAATCTTTGTGACTTCAATGTCAAAGAGTGCAAGCCGTCCAAGGAACAGGGATACAAAGCGGCGTCAGCAAGAGGCCTAGGTGCACTTGAGGATCTATGCCTATTGCAACTGAATCGTGTTGAGTTCTTCACAGGCTTAAGTGCACTTGAGGATCTATGCCTATTGCAACTGAATCGTGTTGAGTTCTTCACAGGCTTAAGTGCACTTGAGGATCTACGTCTATTGCAACTGAATCGTGTTGAGTTCTTCTCGGCAATGAAAGGGTTACTGTGAACATAAAAATCCAGCGCGTAGAGATTGTTTCGTTGCTTTCTATGTACAATTTGTATAGAAACAAACTAAGCTCACTCTATGAGCTTAGTTTGTTTCAATACAAATTGTTCTTAGAAAGCAAGTCTAAATAACCGATCACAAATAAAGAATGAATAAAATGCTTCGCTTTGACTTCCGGGTCACCTTGCTTAGGTCAATCTCCCCAAGATGGCGTTTGCGTGTGCAAAGCGTAGGCTACATATGAGGTGTTCACGTCGGTCACTGGGCGACCCCCTTAAAAACATGTCGTTCCTCTCAATGCTCAGACCTCTCCCTCCTCCTGTCCCACCCGTCAGACCCCTTTCTTGAAATCAAGGCGTCTGAAAAAAAAAAAAGTGACTCAGCCAGTGTGCAGACAAAGTTCACCCAGACACATAATGCCATTAATTTTATTTGCTGCCACAACCGCCAGCGGGGTTTGAGTAAAAATGATTCGAAATCGAATTTACCTGAGGTTTTTGTCACATTCCGTATATGGAAATCTGAGGTAAACTCAATTTCAACTTACTTTTTGTGTCAGTCATACTTGGCGGCTTGTGGCCACAAAAGTTTTAACCCCTTCACTGCCGAGAAAAAAATGAACAAGATCCAGATGCAAGAGGCATAGATCCTCATGAGCCCCCGCATTGCGGGGGCTCATGAGGATCTATGCCTCTTGCTAAAACAGTCTTGTGTCCACGGTTCTTGTGCGGATTGGGTTCTATGGTGTTGATTTACCCCGTTTGGCTGTCCATATCGCTTTTCCTTTTGGCGTGGTGATTTCTGCAGGAGTGGTCTCGACAAAAAGCGCTACGAACAACCAAAGGGTTAACATAGATTTCAGAAACACTGTGTGTATCCATTGGCAGTGAAACGGTTAAATCTTATTTGCGAAGAAAAGGTTCGCGCATTCTCTGTCGTTGCTTCAGGTGTACACAGTCCAGCTAAGAAATGTCTCTTCTGCAGGAAGCAAAGGTCCACATGAGCCCCTGCAGATGCAGGGGCTCATGAGGATATATGCCTCCTGCAGGCAAGTCTCAGCGTCATTTGTATTTGTGATTTCTCATCGAAGGAAGTAACTGTCGCTCAGACTGCGGTTTTTACGATCCCATGGGGATAAGTTTCTGTCTGATCCTAGCTAGGACGTGACTCAATTACATCTGTTTATCTGTCCCGGGAAACGTCAAGGGACAGAAGAACGATCTTAGAATAAATAAACGGTTCAGGGATGAACTGAGTTTATCAAATTTTAAAGGACATTTCTGTCCTGCATTGAGATGAAAAGAGACGCCAGAATTAAGACACAACAACGAACAGCACACAAGAAAACAGAGCGATTCAAATCAAAGCAAAACGAAACAGAAGAGTGCAAAGCAAAATGAATGACACTCAACACATTCTACCCCAGGACCGAAATCCCCAAAATTTCCGGTTGCCCTCTGAAGGACTGTATTACAATTTTAGAGACAGATCGACCATGATAGTTCAAGGGTGGTGCCAGAATAGCTTGGCGCCCATAGGCGTAAGACTATTCTGGCACCAACCTTGAACTATCATGGTCGATTCACATCTTGTTGTGGTGAGCCGGGAGTGAATGAGTTTATTTTGTAGGCTTATGTAATGTAAGTGGCATTGTGAATGTCTCAGTACCATTGTTAGTATTAATTTGTTAGTACACAAACTTACACAAAAATTACCGGGGCATATTATATTACACCTTTTCGTCTGTGCGATTATTTGATATTGAATATTGTTATTGATGCTCGTTTTGTATTGAATATTTATCTGTAGATTTGGCGACATTCAGTGTTCCTAACTGCTACTATATAAGCAGGGACTCCTGAAAATATAATCCTCTTGCAGATGAATCGTGTTGGATAAATCCACGGATCATTTGAAATCCATGCATTGCATGTCGTAATTTCTGATTTTGGGATAATCACCATTTAAAAAAAAAAAACCGTTGGTGGGGGGGGGGGGGGGGGGGGCAGGGGGCAGGGGGGGAGAGGGGGGAGGGAGGAGGGGGGGAGGTTGTATTGGTCAGCAATTTTGTACACTATTTCTTAACTCATTCGAGACTTGTCTAGTCCGGATACGCGGCTTTAGTATCAGGACTCGACACGTCTCGAATGAGTTACAACACAGATCAGCCCCCCCCCTCCCCCAAGACACCCTCCCCTCCCCCCCCCAAAACAAACAACCGATCTGCGGTTGTGTTAATCATGAAGCGCCCTTGCACTCACCTAGACATTCGCCCTTACTCCTTTCATCTGCAAGTGGAATAGATTTTCATGAGTCCCTGCAAGATGCAGGGGCTCATGAAAATCTATACCTCTTTCTGGCAATGATCGGCTCCATTTTCTTCTGCAACCTCAGGGGCAGCCATCATGGCTGCGTTAACTCAAAACTGTATGCATAAAACTGATTTACGACTATGGCTGTTCCAGAAATATCTCATGATTTTATCGTTCTCTTACTTCCTCTGGTTTGGACGTGGACAGCCAGTTTGTAAATGTGGTTATTGTCGTCCTCTTTCACATATACAAGGACCACCCTTGCGAGAAACAACCTGCCGTTAACCACTTTGCTGTTAATGGTCACGAATTTCGAGTCTGAACTCTTTGCACTAGTGGCTGACATTTACGTGAAGCACACGACAAAATTGGGACAAAAAAAAAAAAAAAAATAGGCCTAAGGAACACGTACAGTATTAACAAGAGACGCAAATCTTCATGAGCCCCCGCGGCTGTAGATGCTCATAAGGATTTATGTCTCTTGCTGATGACCCCGGCAGTTTAGGGGTTAGAGTAACATAACGCCAAAGTCTTCAGACACATTTCGGCACCATTTGTGCTTGTTACGCCTTGTCGACAGACCTAATGAACTTCTGCAGCAGTTTGGACACGCAGTAAACGCACACGCGTAGTCACACTCGTTTATTCTGCTGTAGCATTAGGGTATATTAGGCGATGATAGCTCAATGGTAGCACTTGACAAAAAGATGGATTTTACCTCAACGGCATTTCGGTCTCTTCTATGCGTTGGCTTAAATGTCTGAAATGCCGTTGAGGTAAAATTCATCTTTGTGTCAGGTACCACCGTTGAGTTATCATCGTCTGTGACCTTGAACTTGCTTCTTACATAATGTGTGTGCTGATCTGTGATTCTTGACCGTACGGCTCAAACTCGCAATGTCTTATGACATAGACGGGGACAAGGTTGACTTTCGTTTCATTTTCAATAATGTTTTACTTTGACCTTGACCTCGACCTATATTGTGGCCTTGATGGTGTGGTTTTCTTTTCCAGGTCGAGACGCAGTCTGCTGACGCAATTACTGAATGACAAAAACTATGACGCCCGAGTGCCGCCCGACTATGAGAAAAGTAAGCTGTGAAAAAGCACACTTGTATAATTTTGTCATAACAAAATGTAAATACCTTATTATACATTCTTTCATTCAGTATGGGAAAGGTGCCGCGCTAATCTGTTTTAGGAAGATTAAAGACGGTAGTACAATGAAAATCTCGCTTACTGTTGTTGTTATTTTTTGTTGTTGTTTTTTTTTTCTTCTCAGGGCACTAATCATGTAAAAAGGTGTTCTATAGATATCCTTGAATCATTATGACCGATTTCACCCTTTTAGCCCCAAGGTCCCATTTTCTCACATTTTGCAGGTATTGCCTAACAACTATGTACCGGCAGTTGCAGGAGATGGCTTGGCCGTGACAATTCAAGGGTAGTGCCAGCTTAGCTTGGCGCCTGAAGGCGCCAAGCTAATCTGGCACTACCTTTGAATTATCATGGTCAAGCCATCTCTTGCTGTAGGGATCCGGGGCTAAAAGGGTTAAGACTCCGTTTTGTATAGTCAGTCACAAACGCCTCCCAAAATTGCTAAAATCTTCATTAGATGTACATAGTGTGGGAACCCTTTCGCCGCCGATCTCGCCGATTGGCGAGTACGTGGCTCGCCGCCGATCTCGCCTTTTGGCGAGTAACACAGTGAGTTCACTGCACTTGATCGTGACTCTAATGTATGAGGTAGTTTTGGTCAATAATAGTGCATCATGGGACAGGGGAATCCCCTTTTACATTCCAGCGTACATTCCAGCGCTAACTTTGAGTGCTTTTGAGAGTTTTGAGCGAAGAAATTGCGAGTTTTTCTGACTTTTTTGGAGAGGTGCTTTTTCGTGATAGCTGAAACTTCGAAAGGGCGAAGTGAGCTGCACAAGACACTATCTACGGAGGAAGTTTTGCGTCGTTTGAACCTTATACGATCATAAACTGATGTTGATTCGAACGAGGAGCATCCATGTGGCAACGAAGTTGACAGAGAGCTTTTTGGAAATTTACAAGATAGCTCTGATAACGATCCGAGTACGAGCACTCTCGCGAGCAGATTTCGTGTAGAAGAGTGTTGTGTATTCTTCACGGACTATGCTTGTGAGTTGGTGTGTTATGGATTATATGTAGAGCTCTGAACAACCAACTATGCTTCAGTTGTGAGTTGAACATTTTCTCAATACTGATATTTCTTGACATGTTATCATGTGTTTGTTACTTTGTTAGTGACTGCCATGTGTGTAAACTGTCTGTTGTGTGTGTTGAGAACACAGATTTTGTCTATTCTTCTTGCATCAGGCCAGATATAAAACTTTGAGTCAGTCACATGAAGACAAAAAGGTGTCAGTGTACAAATTTGTTTTATCATCTCCATTTTTCTTAAAAATGAAGTAATTCGGTTCAGTGGTTCAAAAGTTATAGCCTTTTAAAGATAAGAGGTGTTGCGCCACAGCGGTCTGGCAAAACAGCCGCGGCGCTGGGAAATGCAACATTTTAACATCTGTGGCGGCGAAAGGGTTTTAAACCACAGGCAGCAGACAAGTGCATTTTCAGGATGCGTGTCCATGTACAAAAACGCTCAGCGTTTAGAACTTAACGTCTTTTTGTCCACCACGAAGGTGATTTCAAAGACGGGGCACAGGTACAAAGGTCTGTACCTATTGTGACCCCAGCTGGGCTCCATGTACTGTTGGCGATTTCTTCTACTCACCGAAAGACAATGCAGGTGTTTTTGTTTCACAGTGACGAGAAGGAGAACGAAATACTGTACATTGAGGAACATCGACAAAAACGCATGTTTCTACCCCATCCTGCATGTTAACTCTTTGGCTGTGCGTTAGCGGTTTTTGTCGCGATGATTGCGACAGGAATCATTGCGACAAAAACCGCTACCGGCGACCAGAGGGTCAAGCTGTCTTTTTATGTGCCTGTTTCAGACGTGCCCACAAACGTTTCCATCAGGGTCCATCTACTCAGCTTCGACAGTGTCAGCGAGACTACAATGGTTTGTAGGCGTGCTGGCATCCCCAGTATGCAAAGACCATCGGACCGAAGTCGGCCGCAGAGGGCCCGCGCACGATTGCGCGCGGGCACACTGCGGCCGACTTCAGCCCGATCACCTTTTGTGTGTCTAATAGTAGTACATGACAGCCTCCAGCGCATACCGCGGTTTCTGGTGTGATGCGCGCAGGTCTCCGACTCCCACAGAGATGCCTCCAGCAAAAAAGTGCTCTGGCCGACTTTAGCCTTAGTTGGCACATGGATCACCGACGTCAGCAAGCATCCGTGCGAGGGCCACCTTAGGCTGACGTGGGTCCGAGGACGTTTATTTATCAAGTGGTGTTTCTTCACAAGTCTATGCAAATTCTAGACAATAATAACGCGATCGCGAGTAACGAGACTTCATGTGCTTGAAAAGAAAAGGGGGGGGGGGGGGACTGCCATTGCTAATATTTTGGGAAGATTACAAAGGGAAAAAGTAGTTAAAAGCACTGTCAAGGGGAGAAAATTGTGCTTTATCGACCAGTGATCATAGATCGAGATTGGTCAATGCACAGCTGTCCACACCGAAACAGCTGTCCACATCGGCTAAACAATCTGGACCCCCCTTGGGGGACCTAGATCTAAATGTCCATGCATCAAGGGGCTGGAAATCCAGTGAATATGAGATACGCTGCCTTTGGGGGGGGGGGATGGAGGGGGGCGGCTCCCATATTCATTGCTTCCAGTCACTTACTTAGTGCACCCTTCTTTCCTTGTGTGTGTGTGTGTGTGTGTGTGTGTGTGTGTGTGTGTGTGTGTGTGTGTGTGTGTGTGTGTGTGTGTGTGTGTGTGTGTGTGTGCATTGACCAATCTTAATCTATGATTATTGGTCGATACTGCACAATTCTCTCCCCTGACGGTGCTTTCACCCACTTTACATTGTTATCGTCATGTGATTGTATTACCGCCATATACTGAGGCTGACCTGTAGCAACTACCCAGCTCCATGCATGGCCTGTGGGCCACCACATGTCCATGAGGCAGTAAGAAATGAACTTAGTATTTTTTTCTCGACCAAGCGTCCATCGGGACTTGGTTTGCAGCTTGAAGTGTTCTTCGGTCCCAAGTGGCATTCCCAGCCTCTGATGACTTCGCAGTTGCTGTAATTTCTTTTTGGCACTTTACCTATTAATTTTAGCGCCAACACCCTACAGCAGGCGATTGATTGACCATGATAATTCAAGGATAGTGCCAGATAAGCTTGGCGCCTGAAGGCGCCAAGCTCATCTGGCACTACCGTTGAATTATCATGGTCTATACACCTCCCGCACCTGCAACACTTCCAAAATGCACAATGTGGGGCTAAAAGGGTTAAACCGTACCAACCAAAAGTCTTTCTTCATTCTTTATTTTTCCCTTTTGTTTTGGGACCTGCCACGTGTGTCAATATGAAATCATGATTATAATTATTGTCAGTAAACATCGATGCATGGACAGTTTTGAAGTTACGATGCGTATTTCCCCAAAACCTGACAATGAATTATAGTACTCAAACCAAGGGGAATCACAGCGCTGGACAGACAACAGTTAGATTATAACAGATAGTTATATAAGAGACCTGATCCATTCTTATTAGGAATGGAAATGATTGTCTTATTCTATACCTGCGTATTTCTCTGTGGGCTGGCGATTGGGTGCCTGATAGGCGGGGGCAGGGGATCTAACTGTTGTCTGTCCAGCGCTGTGATTCCCCTTGGTTTGAGTACTGACAATTCTGCCAGCGCTAGCCTCACCTATCTGGTTTGTGAGTATAATGAATTATAGGTTGTCTGCTAGGGTCGTACATCATCGCTTTAACCTTTGGCTGCTTATGACCTCTACACCAAGATGTGTTTGTTATTTTTATTTATTTATTTATTTATTGTTTTAAAAATATTTGAAATGTATATTTATTTATTTATTTATTTATTTATTTTTAATTTATTTTATTTTAAAAATTTATTTTATTTGGGGGGTGGGGGGATGGGTTGGGGTGGGTGGGTGGGTGGGTGGGTGGGGATTAACGTCTTTTGTCAACCACGATGTCGATTTCAAAGACGAAATACCGTCCGAACAAATGTTGACCCCAGATGGATTCGAACGCGGGACCTTTCGGACGAGAGTCGAACGCTCTACCACCGAGCCACCCAGCCCCCATAACCTCTTCACGGCCAGCAAACACACAGTCATGTGAAGGCAGAGCAATCCCATGAAACCAAGGAAAGCGGATACGAATAGGGCCAGCAAGAGGCAAAGAACCTCATGAGCCCCCGCATCTGCGGGGGCTCATGAGGTTCTTTGCCTCTTGCAGTTGGGTGGGATTAAATGTGCGTATCTAGACGGTATTTCCCTCTGTCGGCAGGACTACTCTATGGAGCTGTTCCTGACCCAGGAGTGGATAGACGAACGTCTGCACTTCGCTAATCTGACGGACTCGCGATGGCTGGAGGTGGACTCCAAGCTCATGAAGGACGTGTGGGTGCCCGACGTGTACTTCCGCAACGAAAAGAGCGCATCCTTTCACGATGTCACCGTGCCCAACAAGTTCATGCACCTCTACCCTGAAGGGCTGGTTGTTTACAGCGTGCGGTACGTTTCCCCAAGCGGCTGCTCTCTTTAGCATGTTCGTTGAAAGGTCCTGGTAAATCAAAGTGGTACAGCTGCAATGCACCGAAATTCATCAGGGTTCAGGTCGTATGCCATAGGCAGCAGCTGTCCATGTCCCCCATAAACCGCCCTCCTGGGCCGTCTATTATCACTTTGGTGCCGTGGACGTTAAACCCAGAACTAACCAACCAACCAAGGTGATATTTCTTATGCTTGCTCAAGTCTCCCGCATAATTTGATTATGCCGGGGAGCTGCATCTATTGTTTTCATAGGCGCCTGACAAGGTCAGTGCGTTTTGACACGCGAGTCAGCACCCTCACTGTGTATTAAACAGCGCACGAGCGAGAGGGTTAGCTCGCATGTCAACGCGCACTGAGCTCGTCATGCAGGCGCCTATGGTTGTTCTGTTCTCGTTTCCAGATTGTCGCTGACGCTAAACTGCCGGATGAACCTGGTGAAGTACCCCCTGGACACACAAGTCTGCCCCATGCTGATACAGAGCTGTAAGTGTCATCACTGGTCGCACGAACGCAGACAGGCACACCGATGGAAAACTAGATCAATAAAGGGCTTCTACATCGGAACACTCATTTGCATAGGCCTGCGCAGCAAGGGGAATCATTCAGCCCATTTGAGATGCGCCGGATCCGGATACGCGGCTTATGCCGCCTATCCGGATGCGGCACGTCTCGACACTTACACTAGACAAACAGTACGCTATTCGCATTCTTCAGGAGACTAAGTGCAACGCTCGTTTGTCTTTGTGTTTCCAGATACGTACACCACGGAGAACGTGGTGTTTTCCTGGGACAGTAACAAGCAGCCCATCATGTTCGACAAGGAAATGGTGCTGGACACGGAGCTGCCACAGTTCTCCATCGTGGACAACCGCTCCACCGCCTGCGCCTCCACTACGGACGACACCAACAGTACAAGTTCTGGGGATCAGCCGGACACCCCGCCCTCATCCAGCGTTACAGAACGTAGGTTACCCAGCGTTACAGAACGTAGTCATCCAGCGTTACAGAACGTAGGTCATCCAGCGTTACAGAACGTAGTCATCCAGCGTTACAGAACGTAGGTCATCCAGCGTTACAGAACGTAGTCATCCAGCGTTACAGAACGTAGTCATCCAGCGTTACAGAACGTAGGTCATCCAGCGTTACAGAACGTAGGTCATCCAGCGTTACAGAACGTAGGTCATCCAGCGTTACAGAACGTAGGTCATCCAGCGTTACAGAACGTAGGTCATCCAGCGTTACAGAACGTAGGTCATCCAGCGTTACAGAACGTAAGTCATCCAGCGTTACAGAACGTAGGTCATCCAGCGTTACAGAACGTAAGTCATCCAGCGTTACAGAACGTAGGTCATCCAGCGTTACAGAACGTAGGTCATCCAGCGTTACAGAACGTAGGTCATCCAGCGTTACAGAACGTAGGTGTCACCCAACGTTACAGAACGTAGGTCATACAACGTTACAGAACGTAGGTCATCCAGCGTTACAGAACGTAGGTCATACAACGTTACAGAACGTACATGATCCAACATTACAGAACATACGTCATCCAATGCATATGTTCAGACCACAGTGATTGTATTCTTGTCTGTTTGTCCAAAAGATCAATAGGTCTTTAGCCCATATCATACTGAAGCTAAAAGCTTCAAATTTGTACATTGCCATATGCAAGCTACATTATAGTACTTACAGATAAGGATATAGACCAATGGCTTTAGTTCAAGGGTAGTGCCAGAATAGCTTGGCGCCTAGAGGCGCCAAGCTTTTCTGGCACTACCCTTGAACTTTTTTTAGTCAAACTAATTTCGCACAATGGTGTATTCCGAATGATAAGGGTTAACCCGAAAATGTAATCAAATGTGTTGTCATTGTCCATCCCTAGCGTGCTTTTTGGCTTTGTTTGGATTTTCTTAACATATATGCCCGTTGTTGTTGTTGTTGTTGTTGTTATTGTTGTTGTTGTTGTGATAATGTCAAAGGTTATCCCATCGTTGATACTGCTCTAAAACACAGTCTTGTGTACAGTCATGCAGTTTAAAAACGCGACAAAACGCCTCGTAAGTCCAAAGCAATTAAGAACCCCAGCTGTCCAAAGAACACATACACAAAACAAGACACGCAAGAGACATAGAACCTCATGAACCCCCGCGACTGCGGGGGCTCATGAGGTTCTATGTCTCTTGCAGTTGGGTGGTTCTGGCCTGTCCGGGTAGTCAAGGGGTTAATCTTTGGTACAAAGCAAGTTATAACTTATCAAAGCAGCCGCGCTGTTAAAGTGTGCAACTGTTGTATATTTCCTTTAAATAGTTTCTGTTGCAACTTTGTACGAGCGTTACGGGTTTTTTTTTTGTTTTGTTTTGTTTTGTTAAGGGGCTCGTGTGAACCACCTCTCGCTGGTAGAACTCTGCTCAGTTGGTTGTTAACTCATTCGAGACGTAACCCATCCGAATACGCGGGATAAAGTCCCTTTTAGGATAAAAAGAAGTGTCACCTGTCATTAAAGACCATCATTTAGGTGGCTACAGGGACCTGTCATTAAAGACCATCACTTAGGTGGCTACAGGGACCTGTCATTAAAGACCATCACTTAGGTGGCTACAGGGACCTGTCATTAAAGACCATCACTTAGGTGGCTACAGGGACCTGTCATTAAAGACCATCACTTAGGTGGCTACAGGGACCTGTCATTAAAGACCATCACTTAGGTGGCTACAGGGACCTGTCATTAAAGACCATCATTTAGGTGGCTACAGGGACCTGTCATTAAAGACCATCACTTAGGTGGCTACAGGACCTGTCATTAAAGACCATCACTTAGGTGGCTACAGGGACCTGTCATTAAAGACTATCACTTAGGTGGCTACAGGGACCTGTCATTAAAGACCATCACTTAGGTGGCTACAGGGACCTGTCATTAAAGACTATCACTTAGGTGGCTACAGGGACCTGTCATTAAAGACTATCACTTAGGTGGCTACAGGGACCTGTCATTAAAGACCATCACTTAGGTGGCTACAGGGACCTGTCATTAAAGACTATCACTTAGGTGGCTACAGGGACCTGTCATTAAAGACCATCACTTAGGTGGCTACAGGGACCTGTCATTAAAGACCATCATTTAGGTGGCTACAGGGACCTGTCATTAAAGACTATCACTTAGGTGGCTACAGGGACCTGTCATTAAAGACCATCATTTAGGTGGCTACAGGGACCTGTCATTAAAGACTATCACTTAGGTGGCTACAGGGACCTGTCATTAAAGACCATCACTTAGGTGGCTACAGGGACCTGTCATTAAAAACTATCACTTAGGTGGCTACAGGGACCTGTCATTAAAGACCATCACTTAGGTGGCTACAGGGACCTGTCATTAAAGACTATCACTTAGGTGGCTACAGGGACCTGTCATTAAAGACCATCATTTAGATGGCTACAGGGACCTGTCATTAAAGACTATCACTTAGGTGGCTACAGGGACCTGTCATTAAAGACCATCATTTAGGTGGCTACAGCCACAGTCACAGCTGCAGCCACCTAAATGATGATGATATTTACCCCCTTCACTGCCAGGAACAAGTGAACGTGATCTAACAGCACGAGGCATAGATCCGCCTGAGCCCTCGTGACTGCGGGGGGCTCGTGAGGATCTATGCCTCTTGCTGAGACCACTTTGTGTCCATGTTCTTTGGACAGTCGTGACTTCTGGTCTTCCAGTGAAAATACAAAAACAAAATGTCCGTACGTTGGCAGGGAAGGGGTTAACCCATTCAGCCCTCACGCACTACAGCAGGAGATGGGTCGACCATGATAATTCAAGGGTAGTGCCAGATTAGCTTGCCGCCGACAGGCGGCAAGCTAATCTGGCACTACCCTTGAATTATCATGGTCGATCCTGCTCCTGCATAGTCGTTAGAAGACGCATCCAAAATTTGGGAAATGCGTGCGTCGGGCTGAATGAGTTAATGATAGGCCTTACAAAGGGCGGTCACTCAACGCAGGTCCTGCTCACTAGCTGTATTGCACTGTTTGGTCGTTGCAGCCAAGTTTGCGTGCATCATCGCCTACTTCACCCTGAAGCGAGACATACGGTACTACATCATCCAGGTGTACGTACCCAGCATTCTGATCGTGGCCCTCTCCTGGGTGTCTTTCTGGCTGGATGTGGAGGCCATCCCCGCGCGCGTCTCCCTCGGTGTCCTCACGGTGCTCACGCTCAACACGCACGGCTCCACAATCCAGGCCTCTTTACCAAAGGTCCGGTCCATGTTTGTTATCATGATTTGATTGATTGATTGGTCGATCGATCGATCGATTGATTGGTTGATTGTGCAAGTGAACGAGTGAGCACGTGAGTGGGCGAGCGAGCGAGTGTGATTGTACAAGTCATCGGCGAGCAAGCGAGCATGCGTGCGTGCGTGCGTGCGTGAGTGAGTGAGTGAGTGAGTGAGTGAGTGAGTGAGTGAGTGAGTGAGTGAGTGAGTGGGTGGGTGGGTGGGTGGGTGGGTGAGTGGGTGGGTGTGTGGGTGGTTCGGTGAGTGGACAGTGCTGTTGACTATTATTTCATCTTCTCTGCTGTCCTTTGCTTTTATTCGGGGGGGGGGGGGGGGGGTCAAACATTTTGTTTGGGACCTTCAACCTCACACAAAAACTCGCCCAAAAAATCAAATAAGGAGGTGTTGGGGGGGGGGGGGGTCCAAACACCCCCAAAAGGGACTTTGCTATAGCATTTTTTTTAAATATTATTATTATTTATGTATTTTTTTTAATTATTTGTTTTGGTTTGGGGTTGGTGTTGGGGGTTGGGGGGGGGGGGTCCGGAACCCCTTGGATTCCACCCCATCCCCAGATCCGCCCCTGATTGTCAGACAGATCACACCAGTCAGAGACTGAGAACCGTCGATATATACAGACCATGGTATTGTAGAAACTGTTTTAAGTCACCGCGGCCTCTCTTGCAAAAACAAGCGGCTTCAACCCCCTGACTGCCGGAACACAGCACACGTCACCAAACTGCAAGAGGACTAGATCCTCATGAGCCCCCTCCTACGTTTATGTGCCACAGGCAAACACGGTTATTGGGCGTTGGATCCGCCGTAGTTCAGGACATATCCGCCGTAGTTCAGGACATATCCGCCGTAGTTCAGGACATATCCACTCTAGTCTATGACAGTCAAAGGGTTATAAGACAAGTCTTCTGTCATCAACATTACATCCTGAGGCTGAATTTTTTATATTTGCATATGGTCTGAAGGCAATATTGCAGTTTAGGAGATCAACCATTTCTGTTCAAGGGTGGAGCCATAATAGCTTGGCACCATCCTTAAACTATTACCTATAGTCAAACTTATTTCAACCAATTGTGTGCGCTAGAGAAGCGTGTCGAGAGGACATCCACAGCTCGGGGAGCGATTCAGGAAAGCTTCAGGAGTGCGTGACGCAAAAACTACACGCCTAATATGGAGGAACGTGTGAACTATACAGAACGATAACGCCAGTTGAACAGGCTGGATAGTGAGGACAGCTTACCTAGCCTGGCTTTTATTATATTGTCCGGAAGTGAGGGTGAAGTGCTAGTGTTGATAGTTGTGAAGAGTTTCTTTTTAGTTAAGATTACACGTTGGGCCACAGAAACGATGTTTTGAGTTTATGCCGCTGCACGAATGCGTCCGACTGTGCTTGTGTATGTGCCTGTTGCGCTTGTGTATAGTCTGTGCGTGCGACCGGTTGAACTGAAGTCTGCGTACGTTACAACAGCTTTGTGTTGCACGAGGCTAATAGAGAAGAGTGTGTGAAGAGGGGGCGTAACCTAATTGCTCTGTTGACCCACATCAAATTGTACGAAGGGAGCGAATCTATTGTTTACCTGTTGATTTTCTTACAAGGTGTCTCCCTTTTCAAGCCATGTTCGGTTTCACTTTTCATCGCTTGGTTTGTTTGTTCATTCATTACTACTTTTTAAATTGATTACTTTATTGCATATTTATTGTGATGTTGTTTGCCTTTTATTCTCTTCTTTAAATTTCTTTTAATATTTAATTATTTGCTGATTTCTTTGTTAGTTATTTATTGACATGTAATGTAGTACCGTAAAATACCAAAGACCAAAACAAATTAATTAATCAGTTAATTGATTATTGTTTGGCTAGTTCAGGCTGGTTGGTTGGTTGATTGATTGATTAGGCAATTAATTAATTTGTTCATTCATTAATTTATCAATTAATTATTTATTCAGTAATTTATTAATTTATTTATTAACTCTTGAAATTATTACTTATCAGGTGTCCTACATCAAAGCGATTGACGTGTGGGTGGTGAGCAGTCTGATTTTTGTCTTCGCCGCCCTGCTGGAGTTTGCCTACGTCAACGTGCTGGCGCGGCGAGCGGACAAGGAGATCGCTTTGGCTCAGGTGCCGGTTTTCTCAGCGTCGTCGGAAACACAACACGAACACAATCAGGTGGAAGCATGACCCAAACTGCTCTGTCAGAGTCTCTGTCGGTTAAATGGCGTCACGTAAAAACTTGTCAGTTATGGTGGTGCAGTCTTAAAAAAAGTGTGGGTTGGTTTGTAATTTTGGACCTTACGGCTTGACAGCCGTAAGGTCCAAAACCACAAACCAGCACACTTATTATTAACTCATTGTGCCCGTGTTCAGTCGAATAGGTCTCACGTGCGGTGGATTGTTTTTTTTTTTTTTTAATGTGCGATTTTTCGCGCATTTTGGAAGTTGATTCAATTGAGCGGAAATTACAGAAAATGAGTTAGAAAGCCATGGAACGATGTTTTGCGAAAGAAAACACGTACACTCGTTTGAAAGCTAGACCAAAACGCTGACTGCCATGCGTGTAAATACGTTAGGGCACAAAGGGTTAGGTGGTATGCACTTCTTTAGATGTAGATATTTTTGTTGTATGTTTTTAACGTTTATCTTTTCAGGCTGAAAACCTCTAACGGGTGTGCAGTTATTTTTAGATGTGTGTCCTCTCCCCCTCCCCCTCCCTGTAATGTCTTTTGCCATCATTGCACATTCATGCACCAAAAAAAAAAAAAAAAAAAAAAAAAAAAAATCCTTTATGTTGCGTTTGTGGTTGTCTTATTCTTTTGAGAGCATGTGTGTGTTGATCATAGGAAAGATCCGATATTCATTTGAGTTTTTTTTTTTTTATACGAGTTACGTACCTTTTTAGTAGGATTCATTTTTCTTTTGCTTGGAGAATTGCGGTCGATTTCTGTTGTGTAGCTAAAATGATGCGTCTTTCTCGTTACATTAGACTGGAAGGTTCTAGTACTGAGCGGCGCGATTATTCTAGTGACCTCAGATATGACGTCAAAGTTCTGCAGTACATATGTTGGTAACAGTTGCGTGGGCCCATGAGGATCTATGCCTTTTGCTGAAACCACTTTGTATCGATTGTTCATGGGGCGGCTGTAGCTCTTTCGCGTTGAATTTACATTTTTTTTTTTTACTGTACGGTGGCAGTGAATGGGTTAAATAGATTTGAGACTGCATTCGGATGCGATGCAATTTGAAAAAAAAAAAAAATAAAGCATAGGCTTTTAACTAGTGAGTATGGCACGGACCGAAAACAGGGATAAGCTGCTTGATTTGGACTCCGATTCTACTTGAAATTGGAAATGTAAATTTTGTCACATTATTTGATGTTTAAAAAAATTATTTCTAGTTTTATTTTTATTATTTATTATTTTTATTAGTTATTTATTATTTATGTGTTTATTTATTTTTTTATTTTTTTATTTATTTTATTTTTTTTATTTATTTATTTTTTTTTTTTGGGTGGGGGGTGGGGGGTGGGTGTGTGTGTGTGTGTGTGTGTGTGGGGGTGTTTTTGACTATGAGAAATGCTATTAATTGTAATTAATTAATTATAATTCATTTCCACTCAGCCAAAATAAAACAGAACTAAAACTTACCTCAGATTTTAACCAAGCAGCCTTGGTACCACAAGGATCCAGTCCCTGAGGTGACGAGCTCAGTGCGTAAATGCATAGTACAACATTACAGATGAAGTGATTGGCAGAGTGCTTCCGACGTGGGCATATGCGTATTGATTAACTGATCGACTGATTGACATCTGTGTTGTTTTTTTTTTTACTCGTATATTTTTTTCTCCAAATTTTATGAAAAGAAAATTTTAAAACCCTTTGGAGAGGAAAAGAAACACGTTTCGGATCTTCGATCCGAAACGTTGCGTTTCTTTTCCTCTCCAACCTTTATCTTCCTCTCTTAAAGGCTCTCTTCAACGTTTCTTTTCACTTATGGAGTACTTGCGGTTTTCATTTTATTTTCAACTTTTATATTTTACTTAATTTGAGTTGTCTGTTGTTCCATGGATGTCCCTCCAGCCAGTGTCTGGTGACATTTGTTGCCACGTTCTCGCAGAGACCAGACACTTTTAGTTTACCTCTGCCCAAGTCTCTTTTTTGAGTGAAGGTTAACCCTTTTAGCCCCAAGGTCCCATTTCTCAAATTTTGGAGGTGTTATCTCACGACTATGTACCAGTTGTAGGAGATAGAATGATCATGATAATTCAAGGGTAGTGCCAGATGAGCTTTGCGCCTTCAGGCGCCAAGCTCATCTGGCACTACCCTTGAATTATCATGATCAATCTATCTCCTGCTGCAGGGCCCCGGGGCTAAGAGGGTTAAGATTTTCAATGCATTACAATCAAAGTCTTGCTGTTCACAAAAACAGACTTTACGTCATTTTATTGCCTTCATAGCTGGGCAGACTTGTCCCTCTTAAAAAATCGGAGTCTTGGTGGATTTAAGCTTGTTATAGGGTAGTCTTAATTATTCACCAACAAACCAAGGGGAATTACTCAGCGCTGGACAACAGTTAGATCCCCCGGCTGCCCCCGCCTATCAGGCACCCAATCGCCAGCCCACAGAGAAATACGCAGGTATAGAATAAGACGATCATTTGCATCTTCAAATAAGATGCATCAGGTCTCTTATATAACCCATGTCTTTCTCCGGAACTTAGGAAGTAGGCAGGGGAAACATACATACACAAACACGAAGGTGCATTACTATATGTGGTCGGGTAAATACCCTGTATTCCCACAGTAGATGCACAGAACATTACACAACAATGTAACGATACAAATTTGCCTCGAGTTATACTGAGATACTCACAAACCAGATAGGTGAGGCTAGCGCTGGCAGAATTGTACAACAAACCGTTGGACGCACAACATTTAGATCCATACATGTGCTCTTTTGTGCACAAACGACATTCACCCTGTAACCGACGTGCACGTTTTAAATAACGGAAATATAGCGTTATTGTGTAGGATCACTGACGGCAGTTTGCGTGCATGCTTTCATGTGTTTCTGTGTTCCTGTTGTAATAATATTTTTTTTAAAAATAAACTATTTTCTAAAATATACATATAAAACACTACTTACCGTGCGTGTGATTTAGTAAGACCTGCCACTAACTCTATATCTTTCACAAAATCAGTTTCATCATAAGTATCAAACTATGGATAGATGACAGGTTTATTGGCTTGGGATATCTTTTGAAATAAACGGAGAAATCTCTTTGCATCATGGGCCGGGCTCAGCAGCCTGACTTCCAACAGTCTGGAAACAGTCTTCTGTGTTTCCTAGATTTTCTGTTGCAAGTCATGGCATATTTTACTGCCTGGATAAACCTGCCTTAGGTAGCGCATTTTGTCGATGATTCCTTGCAGGACTTGAATCACCTCGACAAAAAGCGCTACCGACAGCCAAAGGGTTAACATTCACTTCGACATAATAATAAGTGTTACTGACAGCCAAAGAGTAAATATTATAGATTAACAATGTAATCCACGACCACGCCTAATTTCTCTTTGCTTGCTGTCAACCTTCTTTTCAGGTCAATGGAGCTGGAGGGCCAAAAGAAGTTGTGAGAAAAGTACGTCATTCTTGTCACAAAGTGTGGCACATGACGCCTTTTCTATTAGCTTATTTTATTTAATATTGTTTCGTTATAGCTGCTTCGGCTTTAGTTACAGCTGCTTCAATATGCATTTCGTGATAGCTGCACATAGACTGCTTTGATGTGCGGACTGAATTGTGTTTACCGTAATGCGCCGAAAGCTGTTTTCAGGCTGGATAGCTTTGTTCACGTGCAATCCCTGGCTACAATTGTGTTAGCTGCACAACATAGTTTCTTAGGTTCTTTTCCTTTCTTACTTTTTTCTATCGTATTTAGAAAATACGGTAGACTTTGAAATGGGGCTGGGTCGGAGCGCATTCCGGAGCATGCACATGACGTTTGTGGCGTGCGGCGCAGAAATTCTGGGAAAGAAGTAACACGATAAAAATGACGTCACGTCTAGCTATGCAAACCTTGCTAGAGAACGTCTTTTTGGTGCCAAACGCTGTGTGTGTGTGTGTGTGTGTGTGTGTGTGTGTGTGTGTGTGTGTGTGTGTGTGTGTGTGTGTGTGTGTGTGTGTGTGTGTGTGTGTGAGAGAGAGAGAGAGAGAGAGAGAGACAGCGACTAGAGCCCGCGTTTGAGGACGGACAAGCTTGAAATTTTAGGATATTGTCCCTAAAAGAATTATCTCGGGGCCTTTTTAAAAATGTTTTGATTAAGATGCTCATTGGCGAGAAAATGGTCGTTTCACAAAAACCGGTTGATCCACACTGGAGTCCGTAATGTTTCTTATTTTTACTAGATAGTTTGCGTATAGCTAGATTAAAGGAACATATTGAATGAGTTCGTTAACTAGCATTGTACCTCTAAAACCTTTTCAGTAATAATTAAATATATTTTGCAAAAATATATTTTCACGGTTTCTTTTGGATTAATTTCACGAATTCTATGGGTTAATCTTAAAACAATTGAATCTTTTTTTTTTTTTTTTTTTTTTTTTACGAAAACAACAATCTTCTCATTAATAATCGCATGATTTTTCGTCTATGGTACTTAAATAAGCCTGCAGTTTGTCTCTGCTGTCGGGTACGATTAGGTCAATTGTGACCTGTATGCCCTAGTTGTGAAAATCAGTTTTCTGCACCACTTTTTCGGAGTCATTTGTAAAACAGTTAACATAACCTTAATTTTCTTTTACGAAAAAAAACTATCTTCTCATTAATACCCGCATGATTTTTCATAAACAGTGTTTACATAAGCCTGCTATTTGTCCCGGCCCTGGGGTAGGATTAGGTCAAATTGTGAGATGAAAATCAGGCATGAAAATTTAGCAAGAAAATTGCAAATTTGATCTTCTGATACGTCAAATGTTAGTACTGGGATGTTGACGTATAACATCGAGTCGTCACTATGAACAGGTCGTCGTGGGGCTAATGATGCCTTGACTTGAAGCTTGAAGTGACATCATTTCGCTGTTCGTGCTATTATTCTTCAGAATAGCTATTAGTCTAGCAGCTTACGCAATTTCTACAGCGATAAGTAGTTCGTCAAAAGAGTGACAATAGTTTGCAGGTACGAAACGAAAGTACTAATGCCATAGGGTTTATGCATAGCAACAATATTTGTCCTTAGGATGGAGACATTTTTTGTAGAAGTGTTTTTCGAAAGCTATTTTTCGATGTGAGGGAACCAGTCCGGCCTCGTACACGGCCCGGATAAGGTGCAAGACATTTTTTTTGTGTGCATAATATTGAAATTTTCAAGCATACAAGTTACAAGTTTATTCCAGTGAGTAAATTAAAATCATGAGCAAGTAAACATGCATACATATTTACGATAAAATAATTTTTAAAATAATATTTTTAATGCCGTAAGCATACTCGCGTCACTAGTTTCAAAATGGCGGTCAGCGAGATGCCTTCGAAAGAAGTCGATCAGACGCGCACGGTTGATGCAGCTTTACTTTGCTCCTGAAGTGAAACAGAGATTATTTTGGATTTGAACTTTTAAGTACATCTCATCAACGTCATATACGTTATTTTTCCTGATCTTGAAAACAGCATTTCCCATATAACTCGGTCTTTTGTGGGAGGAAAGTATATCGAAAGTAAACTCCCTTCGTGCATGTTGTGCAATGTGTCTGCCGACCATCTTCAACATTCTGCAGACTTTTTGTCCGGATACAACATGCATGTTGTTCGTCTGTTTTCCAGCCTAACGGCTCTAAGTGTAGGTCTGCTGTTTTTTTTTAAATTAGTGGAGATGGAATTTTTAACTAGTCAAGCACACTCTTATCCGACTGGTCTTAAGCACAAGCCAAGCAGAGTAAAATCCATCTCCGAATCGTTTCCATCTAAATCACCATGTTCAGCTAAACACCTAAATATAAAAATTTTAGTTTTTGCAACCATTCAACCAATCCGCACTCGAGTACTCACAAGAACTCTTATGATCAAGCTTTATCGGGACTGCATGAGACACAATACATATAGTAGCCATCTCCATTATATTACACGTTTTATTTATTTATTTATTATTAATTCATTTATGTATTCATTTTACATATCTATTTATTATTTATCCTTTAAATTATGGATGGAAGGAATTCCTTGATGCACATGATCACTAGTGGTATGGTAGTGGCCACCAAGGAGAGGAAATTTGTTTTCAATATGCATACATCTGTGCATGTTCATAATCTATCCTTTACTTAGCATGCATATTCATAGGTCCCAGGTATCTCCGACTTATTTTATTTATTAATTTATTATTTTATTTATTTGTTTGTTTGTTTGTGATGTATGTTTGCACATGCACATCAGCACACAAAATGAGAACATACATGTACACATATATGGTAATAGGTGCATACCACCTGCTCCCCATCCCACATACAAAACCACAGAACACCCATTAAAAGACATGCACGTCTGTGCATGTTCATAATAATTATATCCTTTACCTGGTATTCATATGTCCCAGTTATCTTTGATTTACCTTATTTTAGTTATTTAAATTTATTATTTATTTTTATTTGTTTGTAAAGTAGGTTTTGTACATATACTGATGTTCTCATATACATACATGGTAATACTGCCCACTCCCAACCCCACTCCACAACCACAGAATACCCACCAAAAGACAAGTACATCTGTGCATGTCATAATCTATCCTTAGCAATCATATGTCCCAGGTATCTTGACTTACTTTATCTTATTTATTGAACCGCCATGAGAGGGCATTAGTCGCCTGCTTGGCATTAAACCCAAATAACTATTTATTTACATTTTTTATTTTAATTTTTTTGTTTGTTTGTAATGCAGGTTTTGTATATACACATCAGCATACAAGAAGAAAATATGCACATGTATAGATGGTAATAGGTGCCATACCGCCTGCTTCCAACCCCTACCCAAATACACACACAAAACCGCAGAACACCTACCAAAAGACATGCACATCTGTGTGTGTTCATAATTTTAATCTATACTTTACCTAGCATGCATATGTCCCAGGTACCTTAGACTTACTTTATCTTATTTATTTAAATTATTTATTTATTTATTTATTTTGTTTGTAATGTAAGTTTTGTACATAGACATCAGCATACAGCATAAGAACATACACCATGGTGCCCCTGTGCATGTGGCCACCAGTACTATTCTGTCAGATCTGTCACACCCAGCCAATCATCTCTTCGAGCTTCTGCCCTCTGGCAGGCGGTTCCGTGCTTTTAAAGCCAGAACCTTTCGATTCAGATTGCAGTTTCTTTCCAGAAGCTGTCCTCAGTACATCACCATACATGGAACAACGTGACTCCATGATTAGTGACATATGACTGATTTTGTGTAATATTGTGTTTATCCTTCCTTTAGTGCTGTATACAGGATGATCGCCAATTGAGTGTATGACATGATGAATGCCCTACAAGTGAGGATGCATTTTACTGTCGCCATGCCACACAAAAATCCTTGTAACGTTTTACTTGGTGAATAAATGTCTTATGTCTTATACACGCACATGGTAATAGGTGCCATACCGCTCGCTCCCAACCCCACTCCAGTTACACATACAAAACCGCAGAACACCCACCAAAAGAATGTACATCTGTGCATGTTCATAATCTATACTTTACTTGGCATTCATATGTCCCAGGTATCTTTGACTTACTTTATGTTATTTATTTAACCGCCATGAGATGGCTGTAGTCGCCTGCGCGGAGTTAAACCCAAATAACTATTTAAATTATTTATTTATGTTTGTTTGTAATGTAGGCTTTGTACATACACATACACGGTAATAGGTGCCATACCGCCCCTCTTTCAACCTCACCCCACATGCACCACAAAACCGCAGAACACCCATAATAGACATGCACAATTGTATACTGACGGGCATTAGTGGACTGTAAAACATATAGAGACATGAGGTTAAGAAAGTGGTTTGTATTGACTGCCTGTATTTTAGTTGCCCACCTACAAATCTCATGTGTATAGTTGATCACACTGCACATGCAGCCATCAGTTCTGTGAAAAGTACTGTTAGCCTCATGCACAGGGGCACCAAAACTTAGAGATAAGGCCACACCTGATAACAATATCAGTACTAATATGCATACTCAGCCACTAGTTCTGTATACAGCACCTTTGTAAACAGTGCCAGTGGCCAAATGCACACATACATCATGGATGATGCCACCACTGATCACTTCAAACAACAGGCTGCCTAGTTCAGATTGATAAGTGATACCGTGAACTAGCCTGCACATGCAGCCATCAGTTATGTAAATAGTACTGGTGGCCACATGCACAGGGGCACCAAACTTAAAGGTGAGGCCAAAACTGCCACCTCAAACAAAACGATACATACACATATCAATGATACAGTCAACCTCCATGTGCGTTAGGCGGGACAGGCTTAAAGTATGGGACTGTAAATCTTGCAGCGAAATGTCGAAACCAGTAAGAAGATAATGTAACAGCAGCAAGAATATGTATTTTGTAAATCACTCCAATAAAACATGAGAACTCATCGAGCCCAATGGTGATTTGAGTGGGTGATGGAAACACTGAAAGAAATAGTACGTGTACATTATAAAGTATGTGCCTCCTCGCCCCCCCCCCCCCAACCCCCTTAACTAGCTGTTCATCATAAAACATATATCTCATTCATTTGATCACTTGACTGACTGATTTCTTAAATCATCTCTTGTTACGATTGTGGTTGTGTAGTCCTGTAAGAGCATACATGTGTTAATCGTAGGAAACGATCCGATATTTATTTGAGCTATCATGGTTATGATTCATGTATCTTTTTAAGTACCATTTTCTTTCGGTCGCGCAGAGCGGAATTCACTTCGTTATGATACGCTAAGTTTAGTCCAGAACGTTCTAGAAAGGTCGCACTGTCTAGTGACCTCGTATGTGTGACGTCGGACAGTTCGCAACATTTTGTTTTTTCTGTGCGTGTGAATTGAGCAGCGTTTTTTTGTTTTGTTTTGTGAAAGGTCGAGAATCTTCTAGAGCGGATATCCAAGGTCGTGATAGGGCTACCATACTTTTATGTGACTTCATTATACATTAGGATTTAGAGCTGAAATGAGCAGCCGAGTTTTTGTAGCCTATTTTAGTGATTCCAGAAAATTCTTATTTATGAGTTTCGGTTGCGTGTTTCGTTCTGATTGGTTACGTTGTATGATTTTCGTAGATGATTCTGGAAACTGGTAGTATATATAAAGAGGGCGCTAGGAAAGCACGTATATACATTGTCTTGCATTGTCAGTGGTAGAGACACGCAGTTTATCGTAGGTACGTGGCCCGTATAGGGTGTACATAGTGTGAGACGCTGCGTATGAGAATTTTTTTGTCGGCAGTGTGGACTTTGCAGAAGAGATTTTGTATCAGTGTTGGTGTATTTGGAAATGCATTGTGTGGAGATCGCCGCTGAATTAAAATATTGTTGGAACTGTTACTCCAGTATTGTCTACATCCTTAAGCCACATGTGACGGATTGCAGCTGAATGAAGTTTATTTAAAAGAACCTTACGTGCGTGCGTCTGGTGTGTTTATCATACTACGACTACAACTCCACCACGTAACATTTTGGCACCTCCGACGGGACTTCTTCAGTTGGTTCAGTGGAAAGGGTAGCAGGAGAAAACAGCCAGCAGTGAAAAGCAGAGATGGCGACATCGGAGATGGAGATATTCCTCAAAATTGGAAAGGAATGTGGACTCGAAGGAGCTCAACTCCTCGAGTTTGTAAGAGAGAGAGAGAGAAGGAGAGACTAGAGAGAGAGGAGAAAGAAGAAAAGAGACGAGAGAGAGAAGAAAATGAGAGAATGGAGAGAGAGGAGAAAGAAGAAAAGAGACGAGAGAAAGAAGAAAAGGAGAGATTTGATAGTGAAGAAAGAGCGTGAAATTAGGAAACTCGAAATCCAAGCAGAAGAAGCAGAGAAACAGCGAGAAGAAGCAGAGAAACAGCGAGAAGAAGGAGAGAAACAGCGAAGAGAGGCAGAGAAACAACGAGAAGAGGAGAGAGAAGAGGCGGAGAGGTAGCGACAACACGAAATTCATCTAAAGCGGATGGAGATAGAGGCACAGAGCCAGAAGGTTTCTGAAGCAACAGCCTTAGCCAGCAGAGAGCAAACAGCCCGTGCGCCAAAGCTTTCACCTTTCGTTGAAAACTCAGATAAGATGGACGCTTACATAGAGCGTTTCGAGCGCTTCGCAAGTAGCAACAATTGGAAACAAGAGACTTGGGCTATCAAACTGAGTGCACTTCTAACTGGAAAAGCGCTTGAATTTTACACCCGCTTACCAAGAGAAGAAGCCGAAGATTATACACATTTGAAAGCCGCCCTGTTGAGACAGTACGACTTCACTGAAGAAGGTTACAGGCGACGATTTCGAAACTGCAAGCCTGAAGAAGGAGAAACACCCGGCTATTCATTGAGAGAATCAGAAGCTACCTGGAGAAATGGATAGAGCTGGCTGGCTTAAATAAAGAGTACCAGGACCTGATTGACCTCATCATCAAAGAACAAGTCTTCAACGCATGTTCTAAGGACCTGGCCGCCCACCTCAGAGAGCAAAAAGACCAGTCCCAAAGGCCCTGGCCGACTTCGCTCAAAAATACCTTGACGCCCACAACATGAAGTTCGGGTCCAGTAAGCGTGTGTCTGCACCAGCAGAGGAAATCCACAATGTCAGAGAGACCCCGAAGTACAAGCCGGTGGAGAACTTGACATGTTTTCTCTGTGGAAAGAAAGGTCACAAAGCGATACGGTGTCCTTCTAAAGATGTTCCCCGAGGCGACAACATCAGAAGATCCAACCAAGATCGCGGGATAGCAGGCAGAAGCAGTACCACGTCTCAACACAGAGCCGCCGCTGTATTAGCCAATGATGTAACTTCTTCCAGTGACTTTGAGTCTAGAGAAACGCGAGTAACACCAGAGCTAATTGAATCTTTCACAAAAAATGGACGTATCCCAGTAGGAGATGGGGCTACATTCTTACCAGTCTCAAACATCGCGCTGCCTGAGAATGAAGTGCCGAATATGCCGGTGGTGTCAGGATTCGTCGGCGACACACCAGTGAGAGTGCTGAGAGACACCGGTTGTAACTGTATCATCATGAGAGAGAATTTAGTAGCTGAAGACCAGAAGCTACATGAGTGGACAGCCCTCGTCTTGGCCGATGGAAGTGGGAGAGTCACCCCCCCCCCCCCCTGGTCAAGATCAGTGTCAACACCCCGTATCTAACAGGAGAGGTGAAGGCGTTGTGCGTGAAGACACCAGTCTACGACCTTATCATCGGAAATGTTAACAGTGCCAGAAACCCAGACGATCCAGATCCAAAGTGAAAACCTGAAACCTGTACAGTTACTACGAGAGGTCAGGAAGAGAAGAGCCACCATACCATCCCTCTAAACGTGACTGACAACACACAAGCAGTAACAATGATTAGAGACACGTTAGAGGAAGAGAAGCGCAAGGCGCTGGAGCAACTGCAAAACCAAGTAGGCGCGACTGTGGCCAGAGAGCGAGATGAGCGGGAGGCGGAACAGCGAGCAGCCATCGACCACCTTCAGCAAAAACAGGCGCATACGTTGGACAGTCGGCAATACGATGCCGAGCGCCGCCACAATGATCAGATTGGGTCGCCGAAAAGCCAGGTGATCGAGGGTCACGAGCGAGACGGAGCTCCTCTGAGACAGATGTCGGAGCTGCAGGAGGAGAAGGAGAGGAAGAATCAGGAGACGTTAAAAGTCCAATCTTCGGAGTTCGAGCATCGAATTGCGCCCGACTCAGAGACTGCGGATATTGTCCAGCATGAGGTTGGCCCGAAATCGAACGAGCCGCTTCGTAACGAGCCATGTCGTCGGTTTTGCAACACGAGTAAAAGACTGAGGGAGGATATTAAGGAAATGCTGAGTCTGGAAGTCATCAGAGAGTCCAAGTCACCATATGCGTCCCCAGTTGTCATCGTAAAGAAACCAGATGGATCCAACTGGGTGTGTGTGGACTATCGCAGACTCAATAAACTAACAATCTTTGATCCAGAGCCTATGCCCACAGCGGAAGAACTGTTCCAGAAGGTCAGTGGAGACCGATTTTTCTCCAAAATTGACCTAAGCAAAAGGGTATTGGCAAATCAAGGTTGCAGAAAAAGATATCCCCAAGACAGCGTTCGTCACACCCGACAGTCATTGGGAGTTCCTGAAGATGCCTTTTGGTATGGTGAACAGTGGTGCCACATTGAAGAGAGGACTGAAAAAGATTCTAGAAGACATGCAGAATGTGGTCTTTTATTGGGATGACATCTTGATCCATACCAAAACTTGGGGGGATCACCTCAAACCCCTCCGAGAACTACTCCAAAGACTGTCAGATGCAAATTTCATCATCCGTCCAAGCAAGTGTATTCTTGGGGCCGACAATATAGACTTCATTGGACATAAATTGAGCGAAGGTTTAAAGGGGCTACACGACGACAACGTGCAGAAGATCAGGGATGCCCCGCGACCTATGACCAAGACGCAAGTTCGCTCATTTATGGGCTTGGCGAACTACTACCGGGAGTTCATACCAAACTTTGCGGCAGTCACAGCACCCCTGACTGGTTTGCTGAGGAAAGGACAACCTAACGAAGTGAAGTGGGAGAAGGCCCAAGATCAAGAGCGTGCATTCCAGGCAGTTCGAGACATCCTTACCGAGAAGCCTGTTCTAAACCTCCCCGACCCGTTGAAACGTTCTTCCTGAGAACAGACGCCTCCAACGAAGGAGTAGGTGCAGTCTTGATGCAAGAAGATAATGGAAAATTCCACCCAGTGAGCTACGCCAGCAAAAAGTTGACTAGAGCTGAGAGAAACTACTCGACCATCGAGAAGGAGTGCCTAGCCATCATCTGGGGAGTAAGGCGATTCGAACTGTACCTTCTGGGTGTGCCATTTGTTCTCCAAACAGACCATCAGCCCTTGAACTATCTAAACTCTGCAAAGTTTACAAATTCTCCTATTATGAGATGGGCGATGTTCTTGCAGAATTTTGACATTAAACTACAGTCTATCACGGGTTCGCAGAACTTTGGAGCAGATTACCTGAGCAGAGCAGTTTGAATGAACATTTCTGTGTTCAGAACAGTTTAAATGGATATGTCTTTGCTCAGGACTGTTTAAAAGAAACTGTGAGACGATCATTTGGATTTCATTTTGATGTAAAGTTCTTCTTATTTATGGTTTTGTCTAGGTTTACACAGCCACAACCGTATTTTTGAGGTTTGAAAAGAAATTTTTGAGAAATTTCATTCTTAAGAGGGGGGTAATGTTACGATTGTGGTTGTGTTGTCCTGTGAGAGCATACATTTGTTAATCGTAGGAAACGATCCGATATTTATTTGAGCTATCATGGTTATGATTCATGTATCTTTTTAAGTAACATTTTCTTTCGGTCACGCAGAGCGGAATTCACTTCGTTATGATACGCTAAGTTTAGTCCAGAACGTTCTAGAAAGGTCGCACTGTCTAGTGACCTCGTATGTGTGACGTCGGGTAGTTGGCGACAGTTCGCAACATTTTGTTTTTCTGTGTGTGTGAATTGAGCAGCCTTTTTTTTTTTTTGTTTTGTGAAAGGTCGAGAATCTTCTAGAGCGGATATCCAAGGTCGTGATAGGGCTACCATACTTTTATGTGACTTCATTATACATTAGGATTTAGAGCTGAAATGAGCAGCCGAGTTTTTGTAGCCTATTTTAGTGATTCCAGAAAATTCTTATTTATGAGTTTCGGTTGCGTATTTCGTTCTGATTGGTTACGTTGTATGATTTTCGTAGATGATTCTGGAAATTGGTAGTATATATAAAGAGGGCGCTAGGAAAGCACGTATATATATTGTCTTGCATTGTCAGTGGTAGAGACACGCAGTTTATCGTAGGTACGTGGCCCGTATAGGGTGTACATTGTGTGAGACGCTGCGTATAAGAAGTTTTGTGTCGGCAGTGTGGACTTTGCAGAAGAGACTTTGGTTGGTGTATTTGGAAATGTATTGTGTGAAGATCGCATCGCTGAATTAAAATATTGTTGGAACTGTTACTCCAGTATTGTCTACATCCTTAAGCCACGTGTGACGGGTTGCAGCTGAATGAAGTTTATTTAAAAGAACCTTACGTGCGTGCGTCTGGTGTGTTTATCATACTACGACTACAACTCCACCACGTAACATCTCTGTGTCACCTTTCTCCGTTTTCTTTCTCGTTTTAATCTCAATATTATATATGTCGGTGCCAATGTCAGCTGCTAAGAATCCTTGCAGCGAACTGCAAATGTAAATATGCAAACTGCAAATTACGCAGCAGCAAAATAGGTTCCTCTTTTGTATAGTAGGTTACTGCTAGCAAGATAGGGTTTAATTTTAAACAAAGCATTGCATGAACATCCAAGCGTGTTCACATTGTGCTGTGTATTTTTTCAGTGGTAAGTGTACTGTACCATCAGTGATCACTGAGACTGCATAATTGGCACTGGCAGTGATCGTACATCACATCATAGCTTGCCAGTGCAACTGATTAAAATAAATGTTACAGCAATAAATAATTAATCCAAGTTCCGAAACTTTGCTCAGCCATGACAGTTAAAACCAGCTGGTGTGACACTCTTTCTCTTTTACAGCATGCAGCATGTTGCAGTTCGGACATAGGTTTCGAAGATAGTGTTTGTGTTGTGGGTTGCGTTTTGTTTCGGTGCTGTGGTGTTGAATGAAACGGGCAAAGCGATGGTAAAGTAAATGGAAATAAACGTGACAACCCTTTATCAAGTAGTAAAAATGCACCCAGCAACTTTACACGTTTCCTTTTTGGGGAAACAATCAAGCTTATGTAGAACAAATAAAAAAAGAACTCGTCGGCACACCGAAATTCACGGCAAGGAGTCCGCGTATATGTGTCGATCACGTGATTTGGCATACCTTATTGTTGAGTAACGATATGTGAGCTCAAAGCAAGCTTTTCGTAATTGTTTCTTCTCTTAATATGATTAAGTGTGAAAATTTACTTTAAAAATAATGAAATCCTTTTAAGTGACATATAGTGCATACTACCACTAAATACAGGACCAAATGAGGCCCGTGTAAACTTGGCTGCGACAGTCCTGCTTTTGTCTGCAGCCGTACTCGAAACAAAATGTGCTACAGAAAAATGTCTCCATCCTCCGGCGGTTTAAAACGAGTGCGCACTGCTTTTATTCATACTAGACTTCATTTTGATATACCCAAACCTTTGTTACTCTCTAGAAAATCACTATCTCGAAAACGGCTGATCGTCTATGAAGGGCAGCTGCTAGACTATATGCCTCGCCAGACTACAGAGCTTACGAATGGCGGGAATCGCCGTGTGTCCGTCTTTATTTCTGTGTGGCAGTGTGTGTGATCTTTAATACCCGCATGATTTTTCATAAACAGTGTTTGCATAAACAATCCAGACCAAAAAGGTGACTGCCAAGCGTGTGAAATGCAAAGAAGTACCCAACGGAGAAAGAAACACGCTTAGAAAAAACGGTACAACACAATTTGCATAAGCCTGCTATTTGTCCCCGCACTGGGGTAGGATTAGGTCAAATTGTGAACTGTAAGCCCTAGGCGTGAAAATCAGCAAGAAAATTGCAAAGTTGATTCTCTGATACATCAAATGTTAGTACTGCGTTGAGTGACGTATAACATCGATTCGTCACTATGAACACGGCGTCGTGAAGCTTGAAATGACGTCATTTCGCTGCTCGTGCTATCATTCTTCTTCAAAATAGCTATGCTACGCCATACCACAGAGCTTACGAATGGCGAGAATCGCCGTGTGTCCGTCTTTATTTATGTGTGCCAGTGTGTGTGGATCAGAGGGTGGATTAGAGTAGTAGGAGATGGATTCCTGTCGCTACACGAGCCTACAGAGCGTACTAATGGCCGAAAGCGCCGTGTGTCCGTCTTTATTTGTGTCCGTCTTTATTTGTGTCCGTCTTTATTTGAGTGTCTTGATCAGAGGTTGGCTTAGAGAGGAGGCAAACACATCTGAGCTCCCAACAACACGGTAGACTTTGGGATGAAATCCTCATCTTGTTACTTTCTTTCCGTATTTTAGAGCGTAGGCTGACGTTTTAAATTCGCTGTGCATTACTCCGGAGTTGATGGCAATGGAGCGCCTGAGAAGACTTGTGCATTTCCACTTTGGTACCCGAATAAAGAAAGCATACCATTTCGGTTGATGCAACAGTCGCCATTATTTTAGGCGCTAGCAAATAAATTAGCTGTCGCTGCTGTTGCTAATCAGAACTTGTTAACTTGTGCGCTATTAACCCTTTGGGTCTCGGTGGTCATTTTGGTCGAGGTGATTACTGCAGGACTAAAATCGCTACCGACACACAAAGGCTCAGTAAGTTTCGCTACTGTGGAAGGCGTTTATGAAGTCATTCTATACTAGGTCCGAAATTCCCAAAGTTCGGAATCGTCCTTTAAAGACTACAAAGTAATTTCGGGTGGTGCCTGGATAGCTTGGCGCCTGTAGGCGCCAAGCTTTGTCGGCACCACCCTTAAACTAGTAAGTTTTGCTACTGTAGAAGACGTTTATTAAGTCATTCTATACTAAGGTCCGAAATTCCCAAAGTTGGGAGTCATCCTTTAAATACTACAAAGTAATTTCGAAGACAGATCGACCATACTAGTTCAAGGGTGGTACCAGAATAGTTGGAGCCAGTAGGCGCCAAGCTATTCCGGCACCACCCTTGAACTAGCATGATCGATGCATTTCTTGCTGTAGAGTGTCAGTACTGATGTTTGAACTGTACCAGCTGTAGGAAACGGTCGAGACGGATCAGCTATAGGAGACGGACAGATGAAGGGCGTTGCGCGAAGCTAATCTGTCACTACCATTGTACTATTATGGCCATTGAGGGTGAATGTGTGTAGCACATTCGAAACGTGCTACATAGCCGGCATGTCTCGATAAAGCTAATCCAATGGCTGTTTACATTTCAGTGTAAGCTTTCACTTTTGGAACGACTTGATTTGGTTTTTGAAAAAGAAAATGCATTAGTTTCGTCGGTTCCTTTATTCTATTCTATTCTGTTCTACTCTAGTCTATGCTATTTATTCATTTTTAACGTTATTATTTTTTTTTTGGTTTATATTTATTTTATATTATTGATAGTTTTGTGTTCAGCTTTTTTAAATTTATTTTTTGTTGCAGATATATTCCGTTCGCTTTTCCGCTCTTGCTTCTCACGTTTGTATAGTACATTCGTTGTTTGTGAATATTTAATCAAATTTATGTTATTTTACGTTCTTCAAAACTGAAGATAAATGCACGTGCTTAACTCACTGTGCCCGAGTTACGAAATACCCACATTTTGGAGTTATCCTCTGAGGACTGCATTTCAATTCAGAAGACAGATCGAACATGATAGTTCAAGGGTGGTGGCAGAATAGCTTGGCGCCTATAGGCGCCAAGCTATTCTGCCGCCACCCTTGAACTGTCATGGTCGAGCCATATCTTGCTGTGGTGTGTCGCGGGCAGAATGTGTTAAACTGACGTCCAGGCATTGCAGCACTATCCTCAAGCTACCATGGTCGTTTCAGCTCGCTCGGTCTTTTCTAGAAGTGAAAAAAAAAACCAAAAAACAAACAAACGTAAACGCGTTTAAAAATAGGTGGGAAATTCTTTGGGAAATAAAGCAGGCAGAGGTGTAATGTGGGTAGATTTTGTGCCATGAAATGGCAGTTTTGGGTTTGTTTATTTGTCGCAATGAGGAGTCTTTCGAGTTTTCCTGTTGTTCTTGTGACTGGGCGTGATTTGGGAATTTCTGCCGTGTGAAGGCAAGAGACGGAAAGTCCTTTTTGAGAGAAGCCAGATTTTCGTTATAATACAATACTGTCTTTTGCCTTCATACATCAGAGAAGAACCCAACGGAGAAACAACACACAACGCACCCTATAAACAATCTATAAAGTACCCATTCAAAAATACACATCGTTCAATCAAGGGAAGCTTATGGACTCATACTCGCACTCGCGCACGTGCGCGCGCACGCACGCACGCACGCTACTACTATTAGAGATGATGACTTCAACATAGCAGGTCTGTGACAAGTCAGTCGTAGCAGGCAGAAAAAAAGATGGGTCTTTATCTTATCGCAAAAGGAATGTAATAAGATTAGTAGGGACTGGTCTCTATACTTGTTTGTTTGTCTATTCTGAAGAATGGTATTTACCCGAAATATTAATAAATTGTGTTGTAACTGGGTTTTTTTCTAAGCGTGGTTGGGTTCTTCTCTTCATTTTACACGCTTGGCAGTCACCTTTTGGGTCTGGATTTATGCATACGGCAGATTTGTTTTGTCGAAATGGAACAAAGCATCCTCAATTATAATTTCTCGTACCCTAACTGCAAATACTGCAAGTTTTCTCGTGAGTTAAGCGTTTTCCCTTCTTTCGTAATTTTGAATTAATATTTCTTCAAGTAGAATCCTCCATAAAATATAATAATATATCCTACCTTACTTCAGATACTGCATGTTTTTGTGTTCGTCTCATTTCTTTCTCGTTTTGGTAATTTTGAATGAATCATTCTTCAAGTAGAATTACCAGCATGTGTGTATACGTGTGTGTGTGTGTGTGTGTGTGTGTGTGTGTGTGTGTGTGTGTGTGTGTGTGTGTGTGTGTGTGTGTGTGTGTGTGTGTGTGTGTGTGTGTGTGTGTGTGTGTGTGTGTGTGTGTGTGTGTGTGTGTGTGTGTGTGTGTGTGTGTGTGTGTTTATTTGCTCGGTCTGTAGCCCGCTTCAGAGAGTCAGTGTTTGCTTGGTGCATGTACCTGCGCGGTGAGTCTCTTCATTCGGTACCTGGCATGCACGTTGTAGTTACGACATGTGTTGATCCATCGTGTCCTGGGCGTATGGACTTATTAACACGTTGCGTGTCGGTAGCGGTTTTTGTCGCGATGATTCCGACAGGAATCATCGCGACAAAAACCGCTACCGACACGCAAAGGGTTAATAAGTTCATTAACCTTCTGACTGCTACGGACGATACCGCTCCGCGGAAAAGACGCGTAGTTAGGTAGTGACGTAGTTACGCGTCATTTCCACCGAACGGTAGCGTCAGTAGCCGTCAAGGGGTGTGTTGACTAATTGATTGATTGGACATTGGAACGTATTCAAACGTATATACCAGATGAATTAACGGGGATAGTTTAAGGTGGTGCTTGATAATACCTTGTCATGGTCGGCCCATCTCGCGCTGTAGCGTGTCAGTACTGCCCCATGGCCTTCACTAGGTGAGATAAGGTGTATATATCTGTAATGTGACGGCGGCAGTGCTGCTATGGCAAAGCTGCTGCTGCCAGGTGAAGGGAGAAGACAGTGATTTCACTTTTGTGAAAAGCGAGCTTTATTTTGAAGTACAATGAAAATATTGCTTTTTACAAAAGTAGACTTAATATTTTTTTGCGTTCACTGGGCGAATAGTCGTTCAATGTTTAGTTGTCACATTACCCCAAGCAACTTGCAACATGTCAGAATATAAACGTGTTTCACCGTGCGGTCACATCTCTCTCTAATCATTTTTACGGTGTAGCAAGTATAGATCCTGGTGTAGCTATGTGCGTGGTAGTGCTAGTTCTAAACGAGTTGAGCAAATCATCGCGTACTTTCTCATACTCCATTTCAGGTGAACGGCGAAATGTTCAGACACATCCCGGTAGGCGGCAGCAGGAGTTCGTCTCGCGCCAAAGCGCGGCGGGTGGACAAGATCTCTCGCATCCTCTTCCCAGGTTGCTTTGCACTGTTCAACGCCATATACTGGGTTGTCTACCTTTACATCGACCTCTGAACCCATCACGGACGTCTGAGAGATCGCACCTTCAGGGGTAGAACAATTTCTTATGGGTACCATGGCGGGTATCGGTGTGTTAACTGTTATTTCAAGACTTTCCAAAATGTTCTTCCTGTATCGTTTGCGGGTGTACTCCCCTGCAGGACCCACTCGGGCAGTACGCCAGTGAGGTACACTTCTATTCATACGAGATAGACCTACTCAGGGAGTACGCCACAAGTACACTTCTATTCAAATGAGACGCTTCGCGTCTCATTTGAATAGAAGTGTACTTGTGGCGCACTCTCCGAATGGGTCTATCTGGGGAGTACTCCCTCAAACTATACGGGGACAAACATCGACCTCTTAGGTACTCGTAGGGGCGTCTGACACAAAAAGAGACAGCTGAGACACATTAAGCCTTCTGAAATGCATGTTGTCTCTCAGTCGGTGCCCCAATGGCAAAACGCTTTCGGGCCCACAACGGCCGCAGTGGGCCCGCGCACGGACTGCGGCCGTCGTGGGCCCTATGACTTTTGGCAGTGCTTACTTGGTGGGTGTCCAGATACACATCGAATTCTGAGACGCTCGCAGAGGCGTCTTGAGACTACCCGTACCGTCAGCAGGAGCATTCCCTGGACAGACCCACTCGGGGAGCACGTAATAAGTACTCTTCTATTTAAATCAGACGCCTAGCATCTCATTTGAATAAAAGTGTACTTGTGGCATACTCCCCCCCCCCCCCAAGTAGGATTAGTTGGGGAGTGCACCCGCACAAAGAGTGACTTGGCGAATACGTTACATAATATTTCAGACAGACATACTTTGGCAGTGGCCTCTGAGAGATTGTCAGGGGCGTCCACAAGACAGCGACTTCTTTGAGACAGACATCTGTGGGGCATGAAGCCTTCTGTGACAGTTTTAGCTGGTGTGCACACAGACACAAATCGACCTACGATGCATTCCCAAGGACATCTTTAAAATCATCTACTTTTGATGCTAGTGGCCTGACAGGGTGATTATGTTATTTGGGCACATTTTCAACCATGTTAACCCAGTGTGCCCCAAGGTCGAATCCCACAATTTTGGAGTCGTCCTCTGAGGACTGCATTACAATTTAGGAAGAGGTCGATCCAGATAGTTCAAGGATGGTACCAGAATAGCTATTCTGGCACATTCCTTGAACTATCATGATCGATCCATGTTTTGCTGTGGTGTGTCCGGGCCGAATGTGTTAATGTTAATTTTCTGGCACTGAAACCTAGTGTGATGCTAACCACGATCAAATAAGGTCAATCCATTTCAGCCGCGACTGACGCAATATGCATAGTGCTAAGTAGACAATTCTTAAAATGTAATTGAATATCCCAGTTATCCAAAGGTCCCCGGGCGGACGTATGCCGTATTTTGCCCGGACACAACACTGTTGTGTGAAGACAAAAGACACCAAAACGCAAAACGTCACTATGTCCGCTTTTAAGAAACTCCAGATATAGATCGTTTGACATCGGAGCGATCAACGTTTTTTTTTCACAAAGAATCTTCACAAAGGAGCAGTTTTCTTTACCAATCTTACAACAAATATCATTTAGTGACAGTTGACCTAATACGCTTTATTTTAAAAAGACTCGAACAAAGTGTCATGTTTGCTGTACAGTCGTACAAATTTGGACTTTTTCATGAAATGACAGATTTTTTCATCCCCAAATGTGCCCCAGCTATTTAAGTCCAGTATAACAAAGGTCCATTTTGACGTGAACTGGCCATGTTTTCAAACCTGAAACAAACGCAGGCTTACATGAAGTCTGAATGCTTGACCTCGATATTGATATCTGCTGGGGCTTATTTAGGGTATTAAAAATGGCTTGTTCTTTTCTTTTCACCAAATGTACAGCAACATCGACAAATCACAGGAGTTCACTAAACAATAATCCATTGGCACTAAATGATATTTGTTCTTAACACATTCCATCCCAGGACCGAAATCCCCAAATTTTGAAGTGCAATTCTAGAGACCGATCTAGCATGATAGTTCAAGGATGGTGCCAGAATAGCTTGGCGCCTATGGGCGCCAAGCTATTCTGGCACCACCCTTGAACTATCATGCTCGATCCAAGTCTTGTTGTGTTGTGTCGGGGTTGAATGAGTTAGAGTTGCACAGAAAAGTGTTTCTTTGAGGAGATATTTGGGAAAAACTTAGTGCGCTCCGAAGTCATAATATACTATGACTGACCATCTTCTTCTTCTAAAAATACGCGTGGACATCCTGGTTTTTGCGCCATATAATGGCAGAAGTATATTATTATATGCAAAAAGCGAGATGTTCATTGTGTTGTAATGAAAATCTCGCTTTTCACCCAAATATGGTAATTTTGCCTTTAGAGGGCAGACCTGTCAAAACGGCCATCATCGGCCCGAGGACTATTTGCTTACTGTTGGTTGGTCTTGAAGGGAAGATAGCTGTATCATATATGTGTGTGTTGGTCTGTGAGTGTCAGTCTTACGGCCGAAGGCCACCAGGTCCAGAATGACAGACGAGCACATGCTAGCAAGTACGCAAAGGCCATAGGGCTGAAGTGGGCCGTAGTGGGTGCGCGCACGACAGTGCGCGGGCCCACTGCGGCCGACCTCAGCCCGATAGTCTTTTGCGTGCAGGTTTGTTCTAGGCGTTCATAATTGTATGCTACTAATATTCTGCCCCATGAGGGCACGAGACATTTGTGGGTGAAAATCTACATTTTCATTGTAGTACAGTGAGAATCTCGCTTTTCACAAACATTCGCCTTCACGGGGCAGTATTGTTGGTAGACCATCTGCAATGTGAACATGATTTCTTCGAGAAAACATTGACTAACGTCACTGTCACGAGTACAAACCCGCACCGCTATTACACAATAATTTCTCGTCTCCCTTGGCAATATGCACGAATATTGTACAATATGGAAAAATCGTGTCTATGATTTGTGTTTTCTTATACTCAACGTTTCTCTTTTTTCTCACCACACGTTGACCTAGGGCACCTGACGTTTCTCATTGTGTGTATCTGTATGTCGTTTGCGGTCATGCGTTCAGCATGCGTTTTCTAGTCGTGATAAAAGAGGTGTTTCCTGAAGTCAGAAGTAGGTCAAAACTGCGCATGTTTTGGCGCAAACAGTGGATTAAAAGTCCGGACAAACATGCGATGTCGCACGTTTGGTCTGTTTTTTTTGTTTGTTGTTTTTTTTTAATTTATTTATTTATTTTTTAATCCAATGGCTGCGTCGAGAAAAAGTGCCATTTTGATCTTCTTCTAATTTCCAAACTAAATCTGTAGAGATTTGTAATTCAGTTTCTGGTTCTTACGTCAGAATACAAACATGTATCATCTCATGGCCTTGCAACATGATCCGCAATGCAGTGAAACAAGCCGGCTTGTTCTCCAGCATGTCCGTTGACAATGCGTCTTTAACTCACTTGGCAGTATCATGATTCGCCTGAATTAACTCTTTCAGCCCCGAAGCACTAAAACAGGAGATGAATCGGGTATGATTATTCAAGGGCAGTGCCAGATTAGCTTGGCGCCGACAGGGGCTAAGTTAATCTGGCACTGCCCTTGAATGATCATGCTCGATCTATGTCCTGCAACTGGTGCATAGTCGTTAGATGACGCCACCAACATTTGGGAAATACGGCAGTGGGGCTGAATGAGTTAATCAGTGTTCGGGTTGTACTTCTTATCATGTAGCTGTGCCCCCCCCCACCACCACCACCAATACCACCAATACCACCACAGCGCCCCCACCCCTCCCTTTGCCAGATCCGCCGCTCGGGCCATGTGCAATCATTCTTATGGCATTGATGTTCACACTAATCTTATGCCACACGGGACAACTACAGGTAATTCTTGCCGCGCCCAGCCGCAGACTCGTAAGCGGTATTGTACGGCTCCGCGATATAACCGTTTGTCTGTTGACGGGGGAGCAGGTACAGGTTTTAATTTTAACCCTATTGCTGTCCTGTAGGAATCATCGCGACAAAAACCGCTATCGACAGCAAAAGGGTTAACAGACGTGCACCTTGTGTGTCCATAGCAATGGTTCGTTGGTGTACGGGCATTGTTTTGCATTCACCTGTGTGTAGGCCTTTTTTCCTCTTAACTAAATGATGCAATTGATGTTCATGTATGCACATTTTTTTCTTCTTCATATAACTGTATGACGTACCGTGCAGTTTGTATTTTGAAAACAAATTCTTAATTGTTGCTGTTCCCATGGCGAGTATTACACGTAATAGGTTTAACCAGTTACGATATTGATATTGAGATTATTCTCTTAGAGAGGTTATTCTCTTAGAGACGTGATTGACTGATTATGTGATTGATTGATCGATCGATAAATTGATTGATCCATCAATACATTGATTGATCAATCGATAAATCGATAGACGGATTGATTGGTTGATTGATTGATTGATTTTGTTAATTTTAGTTAGAGAGAGAGAGAGAGAGAACGAGAACGAGCGTATAGTTTTATAAATACTGTTTCGCGGCTGATTCGTAAATGTTGTTTCACATGTGATTACCTACTAGTTAACATGTTTTTCCTTCGGTCGTAGTTCGCGGAGGATGTTAACATATTATTTATTATTCGTAGCCCATATTAGGCACATTTTCTTTTTCTCTTGCATATTTCCACGAGCTCCTTAGGCGAGTTGTTCTCACCACTCTGAACCCTTTGTCCGCCAAAGCAGTACGTTAGGAATGTACAACAGTGAAAGAGTCAATGTAAAACAAATTTCCTTTCCTGTTTGTCGACTTTGGACAGAGCAGCTGAGCATGTCTGTGATAAAACTGCGTGCTGGTGGAAACTGTATCTCTATGGAAAGTTCCAGTAACATGTTGTCCTTTTCGCTCCTGTCGTCAAATGCGGAATGGGGATGGACCGTGATAGCTCAAGGGTAGTGACCTATTAGCTTAGCGCCCGAATGGCGCCAAGCTAATCAGTCACCACCCTTGAGCTATCACGGTCGATTCGTCTCCCGCGAATTGTACCGTGTTGTTTTTGTCGAAGAATGTGATCCCTTTGACTCTAGAAGTTAAAGGTTTTTTGAATGTTATTATGCACGACACTGTAAACCAGCACACATAGTGTTTAAACCATGGTGGACTTAGTATATATTGTCATAAATGATCCAACTTGCAGCGTTTTCTGCAGTTCAGCTCAGAAAAAAATGGGATGTCTGGTCAAGTCTCGGAAAGGCCCCATGTCTGGTCAAGTCTCGGAAAGGCCCATGAGTACAAACTCCATCCCACGACCGCAGAGGCATTTCGTCTGCGCGTGATAGGACTGCCTTAGTGTGACTATCATTGCTGTGCAGCTCATTCGAACTTTTAGCAGGCACTGTCTGTTTTGACGTAAAGGGCCCCTACCCCTCCATCCGTCTACTGACTGGCCCAATTTTTTCCGACGTGTACTTTTCACTGTTCCTACTTAATTCATTCTACCGGGCCCAGACACACCACAGCAGGATAACTTGAGGATCCACCATGATAGTTCAAGGGTGATGCCAGAATAGCTTGGCGCCTACGGGCGCCAAGCTATTCTGGCATCACCCTTGAACTATCATGGTCGATCTGTGTCCTGCACTGCAATGCAGTCTTGAGAGGACAGGGGCAAAATGTAAGGATTTTGGTGTTGGGGTAGAATGAGTTAAACACTTTACCCTATCACTTTTAAGCGTGGCAAATTGCGTGCTAATAAGTATAGACGAACTGATACATACACAGCACGATAAAACGTCACGAGCCCCTCATAGCACATCATGGCGCCCAACTGAACAGATCGGCAAGTGTGCCCTAAAGAGTTGCCGCACAGCTGGGGCCCAACAGTTTTGCAAATAGGGGCCACACTGAGCCTGGCATGGCGGGAGCTATATGGGCAAGCCCAGACACGCGTGGGTAGCTCACCAGATGGCTCAGCCCCGCTTTGGGCCGCACCTGAGTGTCTGGACCTTGTCTTGCGGCTAGAGCTGGGTAAAACGTCACTAACCTATTAGCGTGAGACGCCTGCATATTGATGGTGTCGTCATAGTGCTGGTTTGTGATGTTGAATCGTATACAGACTTCAAATCCACAAGCCCCAAAATCACATTAACCCCGCCACTGCCAGCTAACTGCAGATTGTTTCTGAAATCTTTCTTTAATACAACGCCAAATGGCTGGCCTCAGTCGTCTCAGTCAAAAGTCGTGGGTTCAAATTAACGTTAGCAAGAGGCATTGATCCTCATGAGCCCCCCGGCCTGCAACTGCGGAGGGGGGAGGTTCATGAGGATCTATGTCTCTTGCACTTGGATGGTGTTGACATTTTCCCGGCAGTTAATGGGTTAAAGCCACGACTGACTATCACACAGTACGTTTCGGTGTGGGATGAGGCCGGGTCTCCCCTATATGGCTCGGAAAGGTGACGTCATCACGCTAGTCGTGGCGGCCATCTTGAGAGGATATCGCGACTAAGGCCCTCAAAGGGAAATCGCTGTCAGGACAATGCCAGGAAAGTCCTGACGTGCTATAGGCAATAACAGCAAGTCTTGCCATCACCGTAGGAAACCACTAACCAGAATCTGTTTTTGTTTGTTTCCAAAGAGGAAGAAACATGAAGAAAAACGTGTTGAAACACTTCTTCGCTACTATCTGAAGGCTCATATGGCGGCTGACGCACCGACGCTTCTAGGCAACGCGGGGACTGAACTTCCCGAGCCCTATAACTGACCTTGTGTGTGTGGAGAGCGCTGCGAGTTGGATAGATTGATGAATACGAGGGTGAAGGTAATGACCATGAAGCTCTGTGACCAACGGTGTAGTTCCCGAACAGCAAGAGGCACACACTGGCGTCATTGATTCCTGGTGTCAGTAACAGACCAAAACTCGTCCTTCCCTAATGCGCTAAAAGCCATCTGGCCGACCTCGGCCGCCGTTGGCCCGCGCACGTCAGTGCGCGGGACAACGGCAGCCGACGTCGGCCTGATGGCCTTTTGCGCATTGGGTTAGCGCTGACAAAAGTCATTAAAGTACCATTACTCGTAAATCTGAAGACACATTTCAACACTATTTTGTGTTTGTTACGCCTTGTCGACACACCTAATGAACTTTAACAGCAGTTTGGACACGCAGAAAAAGCACACGCGTAATCGCACTTATTTATTCTGCTCAGCCGTTAGCGTGTCGATCTATTTTTAACTGTTTCTCGTACTGAAAGCATTGTATTTATAAAACGGAGTAGAGTCATTGTCAAATTATTTGATATTAAGACGACGTGTGCTAAACTGGATTGTCCTGTGTCTAAATGAACCATAGTTAGACCTGTGTGTAGCGTTTCGTAACCATCTGTTACAGAAGTGTATCTTTGAACGGTTACGGCGGTAGTGTGCCTTTAACCTTGACTAGCCTATAGATATGACTAGAGTTTGTTCGGAAATCAGAAGCAGGACAAACAGTGGATTAAAAGCCCGGACAAACATGCGATGTCGCATTTTTGTCCCGGCTTTTAATCTACTGGCTGTGTGCGAATTTTGACATAGCGCAAACGATAAATTAAAAGCCCAGACAGCTTTGCGATATCGTCTGTTTGTTACGTCAGTTTCGCTGGGGTTTAATCTACTGTTTTCGTCAGACACGTGAAACACATACACATTTTGACATACTTCTGAAATCGTTTATCGTCAAATAAATTTACGCCCCTTGCAGCCGTTGGGGGTTAAACAGATTTTTTTTTTATAACTCACAAGGGCCATTAGTAGCACATGCAGTAGTCCGCTCAACTCAACTCAGGTCCTAACGGTGTAAGGTTCGAACAATTTGGGGTCAAAATTTGTTCTGAGACCCTATTCGATGCCCCGTCTTTGAAATCACCTTTGTGGTGGACAAAAGACGTTAAGCCATAAATGTTTAACGTATTTTCAGTATTAGTCAAACGCCACCTGCTGGCACCATCAGAGCCGACTCTATTCCCCTACGCGTCATGGATGTTAGAACCCGCCGCGGTGTACCATGTGTACTCACGAGCAAAGGTAATACGAACCCCCGGAATGTTCCGAAACACTTTCGTGTTTCCGATTATTTCAGGGATTTTGCATTTCTTTTGCTCGACTGTACATACGCGTTAACAGCGTTTCCCAGAGAAAAGCTATATTCACGGTATCAAACTTTGACCTTTGAGTACTGATAGACTACAACAAGAGGTACAATTGACCATGACAGTTCAAGGGTGGTGCCAGAACAGCTTTGCACCCAGGGGCGCCAAGCTGTCCTGGCAACGCCCTTGAACTATCATGGTCTCTTGAACAGAAATATAACTTGACCCTCACGGGAAAACTTACACATTCAGTTCTAAAATGTCAGACTCATGATTTAATGGCACATCTGCAGATCCAAATACATTACAGGAGCTTCTATTATGGTCGTTATTTTCACCAGCCGATATTTCTTACCAGTCTCAACACGTTTCAAAGAAAATAATTCTGTGTTCTGTCAGTTTTGTGCGACTTTTTGCACTTTTGTGTGTTTGTCTCTTCCCACCCTCCACGACTTTGTCAAATAAATAAAAAATAAAGATAAAGAATTTTAAGCAGTGTGGACTTTATTGTTCTTTGTTCATGGCCCCCACCCGGGTCTGCCCTGGGGGACCTGGGTGGGGTAACTACTTTTTAGTTCCCAGGGTCACCCTGGTCAGCCCCACAGGGTGGGTTTTCTTCTATATTCTGGGGCATGTGTTTCTGCCTACCCTTAGTCCATTCACCTGTATTTTCCTTTTTTAAACTCTCCCTACTGTCTGCGCTGCCTGTAGCTCTTGATATTGGATGTGTGTTGCTAAATGCTCTTGGCTTTATTTAGGCCCCATGTCGTAGGTTTATTTAAAGTATTGGACCGGCTGGCAACATACATTCAATATTCTGTTTATTTTTTTTTATTGTTTTTTTTTCACAAGCAGTGCAGGCACGTCCTGAGAAAGCCTTGTTGCTGTCGGGACATTAAGCAATGTACAATCAATCATTTGTTCATGGGTATAGCTTTTACCCCGTCCAGTGAGTGCCAGTTGACGCAGATCAAGTTTTGCCATCTGTGTTAATTCAACACCAGAGTAACCAAGCTGTCCCAGGAACAAGGATACTACGTGGTTCCAGCAAGAGGCATAGATCCTCATGAGCCCCCGCAACCGCGGGGGCTCATGAGGATCTATGCCTCTTGCAGCTGGGCGGTGTTTAGAATGTCTTGGCACTGAACGAATTAATGACATGCTGTATTGTTCCCAATCATCACTAGCGGACATTTAGCGACTGTGATACTAACAATATTACTTTCTCTATCAACTAGCGTTAACCATTAACAGTGGACGTAGACTGCGGGTTTTTTTAAAAAATCATTGTAAGTTCTACGTCAAAGCTCTCCAGCCGTCAAAGGAACATGGACACACATTGCTGTCAGCAAGAGGCAACTGCGGGGGCTCATGAGGATCTATGCCTCTTGCAGTTGGAGTGTTAGAAGTTTTATCATACAGAATGTACAGGAATCTTTCACTCTCTCTCCAAAAAAAAAAAAAAAAAAAAAGTACAAAATGGCCTCTCGAAAATGAAACTCCCTACCAAAATAAATAAATAAATAAATAAATAAATAAAACACGCAAGCGCGCGCACACGCACGCACGCACACACACACACACCAACACACTTTTGTAACCATTGCTTCTCGTCTACTTTCAACGCCTCAGACTACGATTTGAACCACTGTAAAAATCACATACGATGTATAGTCTTTTTATGCGGGCCGTCCCTTCCGTTTCAGTGCGTCTGTGCATCTATGACGCCCGTGGGCGTTTCCTAAAGCCTGCGAGGTGGAGCTTTCTGGTGGAGTGCAGTGTGCGCAGTACTGGCCCCACCCTTTAAACCCTTGGTTCGTTTGCCATGGCCCAGCAAGCTGGGACGGTGGCATCGGAGGTCCTCAGGTCGTAGGTTTTATATCAGACTGTCCTTGTCTTAGTCTCTGGCTCAAAAGCCTTCCCGGAGACACGGGGGCTTTGATGTCAGGGGTTTCCTCCCTTATCCTTTTCGCAGCCAAGCGGCCAGGCCTGCAAGGCAGCAGGAGACTCGTGGGGGCCGGGGTCGTCTATGTCCCGTGCAGATGTGAACATCTGCCCACTGCCCAGACGGTGACACTTACCAGAGGAGAAAAATCCAACGCCGGAACCCGGTATCGAACCTCGCACCTTTATCTATGACGCACTAACATTCAAAATTACTTACTGAAAATGTGACGAAGGGGTAGGCAGAGGCACTGAAATTCAGCCCGTCTGAGTCCGAGACGAATATTTTTTTTTTAAATTTCTTTAAATAGAATACTAATGATTGAGTATTACTGGTCCATTATTTAAAAGAATATATATTATTTTGTTTACCATTTACAATATTCTGATGGGGTTTGTGTACCCTCTAGAAGTTTCACCTGGAGGTACAAAGGCTCTTTAATCCACTGTACGAACATGTTTTATTATCTTCGTTCATTCAACGACAAAACAACACCGTCCAAGAAACGTGAATACAAATCGGTCTCAACAAGAGGCATAGATCCTCATGAGCCCCCGCGACAGCGGGGGCTCATGAGGATCTATGCCTCTTGCAGCTGAATCATTTTCACTTTTTTTCTCGGCAGTGAAGGGATTAAGCCGCTGTGATAAAGGGAGCCCTGAGTTTTCGCTGAAGTCTGATCTTTTGTCAATGGTTGGACGAGCTATCTGCTGACCCTGCTGACTGCGTCTGTGACCTTTCTGGTGCTGACTGCTGTGGTCGTGGTGCTTCTGATGATGCTGATGGTGGCGGTGACACTGATGACGACAGCCCTGGCGATGGTGACAGTGCTGGCGTTGATAATGCCGACTTCAGCATGAGCGGCGATGGTGTTCGTGACGGCGAGGGGGGTTGCGTCACCGGTGGTGCTGACGGAAGTAACGACACAACGTTCGGCCCTTGGAGTCCACTCCCATCGCCTGTAAAACAAACGGCGAGCTTATCAGTCCCTGACACTACCGAGGTTTCGTTTTGCTGCGAACGAATCCCAACAACGAACGACAACGAAATGACAGCGAATAGCCAGCTTGTGCCAAAGCATAGACAACCCTCCAAACATCTCCAAGAGGCATAGATCCTCATGAGCCCTCCGGGCTCATGAGGATCTATGCCTCTTGGAGATTTGTGGAGTGCTGTCTATGCTTTTCGTTCAAGCTCTGGTTTTCGATCGTTCGCTGTCAGTGGTCTTTCGCTCAAACAAAGCCTCACTACTCTTTGTCACGTGACGGCAAAGGACGGTACGTCCACCTTTGTGAAAAGCGATCTTTTTGTTTTTTGTTTTTGTTGATGATTTTAAAAAAATGTTATACAATAGAAATCTCGCTTTCCACACTGAAATGCACTTACTGTCTTTTGCCTCCTCCGCGGCAGGGGATGGGTTGACTATGATAATTCAAGAGCACCTTTTCAGGCCTCCATGATAATTAGGCACTGTCCTTGAATTACTTTTACGTGATCCGTTACCATAGTGTCGTAATAATAATAATAATAATAATAATAATAATAATAATAATAATAATAATAATAATAATAATAATGGGTATTTATATAGCGCCTAACCTCCTGACGGAGCTCTAGGCGCTTTACAATGGCCACATTATGCAAACATTATCCTTTATATTGTTAAGTAATCATCTGATAAAAAAGGAATACAATCGAATAATAACATTAAAATAATAATAATAATAATAATAATAATAATAATAATAATAATAATAATAATAATAATAATAATAATAATAATAATAATAATAAAATAACGATTAAGTGTGCATTTTAATAATAATTGTAAAAAAAATTGCAACGCAAATTTTAACCCTTTCAACTGCCAGTGGTCGCAGAGTGTTTCTGATATTTTTGTTCACTGAGCGTGAACGAGCCCCATCCGCCCAAGCGACACGGAAACGCAGTGGCGTCAGCAAGAGGCACAGATCCTCATGAGCCCCCGCAATTGCGGGGGCTCATGAGGATCTGTGCCGCTTGCGGCTGGATTGTGTCCAGTGAACGGCTAAAAATCAAAGAAATAAAAATAAAATCACACTTACTGCTTGGTAGTGCCACGCACTCGCAGTGACACCAGTACTGCGAACGACAAAGTAGAAGAAAACCTATCAGCGGTGGCCATTACCCGTAGAATAGATAAGCAAAGCAAGCGATTCATTAACTCATTGTACCCCAAGACCGAAATCCTAAAATTTTGCCGTTGTCCTCAGAAGACTGCATTGCCGCAGTGCAGGACACAGATCGACCATGATAGTTCAAGGGTGATGCCGCCAGAATAGCTTGGCGCCCATAGGCGCCAAGCTATTTTGGCGGCATCACCCTTGAACTATCATGGTCGATCCTGATCTTGCTGTGGTGTGTCTGGGATAGAATGAGTTAACTAAACTTTATAAATATTTTTGGCGTTTCTTCCCGAGTGATGATGCTTGATTCAACTTAACCCCAGGGCCACATTTCCCAAACTTGAGAGGATTCACCTGCACCTAACGACTATAACTTGAGAGGATTCACCTGCACCTAACGACTATAACTTGAGAGGATTCACCTGCACCTAACGACTATAACTTGAGAGGATTCACCTGCACCTAACGACTATAACTTGAGAGGATTCACCTGCACCTAACGACTATACATAATTATGTAGCAGTTGTAGGACATGGGTCGATCATGCGAATTCAAGGGTAGTGCCAGATCAGCTTGGCGCCATCAGGCGCCAAGCTGATTTGGCACTTCCCTTGTAGTATCCTGGTCGATCCATCTCCTGTAGGGCGTCGGGGCTAAATAGGTTCACTTTTTAAAAAATAAAGCCTGATCTGACAGACTTTTTGTTCTTGTTGCTCTTCTTCCTTTTTTTCTTCTTCTTCGAAATAGGGAAGTGATCCCAAAGGCAGTCGGCGGTAGCGTCAATTCTGCTGAGTCAGCCTACACACGGCATGTCAAAGGAAGGATGGAAAAGTCTTAGTAAACACTTATCATTCGGAATACACCAGTGTGCGAAACAAGTGTGACTAAAATAGTTCAAGGGTAGTGCCAGAATAGCTTGGCGCCTCTAGGCGCCAAGCTATTCTGGTACCACCCGTGAACTAAAGCCATTGGTATATATCCTTATCTGTAAGTACTATAATGTAGCTTGCATATGGCAGCGCCACACATTTGAAGCTTTTAGCCTCAGTATGATATGGGTTAAGGCAGGATAACAGTGCGTGAACATTAACACATTCTGGCTCAGGACCGAAATCCCCACATTTTGAAGTTGCCCTCTGAAGGACTGCATTACAAGTCTAGAGACATATCGTGCATGATAGTTCAAGGGTGGTGCCAGAACTGCTTGGCGCCTATGGGCGCCAAGCTATTCTGGCACCATCCTTGAACTATCATGCTCGATACATGTCTTACTGTGGTGTGTCGGTGCCGAAGGAGTTAAGAACCGTTTTACTGCCAAATTGAACCTCCTTCACTTCTGGTGGTCGCAGACTGTGCCTGTTTGCTCATTCAACGCCATAGAGACCAATGCCGTGGAAAGGAACGTTTATACAAAGTGACGTCAGCAAGAGACATAGATCCTCATGATCCAGGGGGATCATGAGGCTGTATGTCTCTTGCTGTTGGATCGTGCTTACTTTTCTTTTTTTTTTTTAAAGCAATGAAGCTGTCATATAATTATATTATATTATATTATATTACACTGCTCTGCATTGTATTGCGTTACATTACATTACTATATTGTATTGTATTGTATTATTTAGGCTTTGCCAGTGGTTCTTGTTGCCTCGAGGGTCCGGTCAGAGGTGGAGGGGGGCGGGGGGAGGGGGAGGTGGGGGTGGAGGGGGGGGGGGGGAGTCAGAGTCAGTGTCGGAGGTAAGAGTCGAGGGCTATTGCCTGAGACTCACCTTCGACAATGACCCCCCCCCCCTACCCCCCCCCCCTCCCCAACCCCGCCTTTTCCTCCCCCCCCCCTTTCCTCCCCCCCGATCGGACCCTAGAGGCGACAAGAACCACTACTGTAACACGGATAAGCGTGCAGTGTACCCTTGAAAGGACCCCAAACTTTAAGTGTGACGTTTAGATTCAGGAGACGTAATTCTCCTTACTTCTGACGATCAGTCAACAACAACCTCGCGCGAACTGTGTTAGTCTAGAATTTCTCTATCAGGTATTTTTTTTTTTTAATTAACACATTTTCAGTCATTCTTTTGTGTGAAATGGGTAATATAGACCGAACAAAACTCGTGCATATAGTTATTTTGTAATCCCCTCAATTGTCATTTATACAACTTGAAGTTGGATAAATGACAATTGAGGGTATTTTTGTTTCTTCGCCGTTTGCCGAATCGGCTCAGTACGTGATAAGGCCTCCGCTCCAGTTGAACTTGAGTTTCCCGTCGTTGACATTATCAACCTTATCCAATTATTCAGTTATGTTTTGTTTTGTTTGAAACTGGTACCAGCGCTATTATAGTCACGAAACACCTACATATAGTTCTGTTTGTTGTGTAGCCCCCTGAATTATTTATTTATTGACATATATTTGTTTAGAGGTTTCACTGAGTGAAAGAGTCCGAAATAGCTCAGGCGGTTAAGCGTCGGAGCAAGAGAGCGAAGGGAATCGCCGGGTCGTGGGTTCAAGTCCGTCCCCGTCCGTCCCGGCCCCGCCGTAGCTGCGGACTCACAACTGATCCAGGGAAACTAAGACGGGCTTGTTCAATAGCGTGTCCGTTGAACGGGTCCGGGTAAATCAAAGTGGCACAGTTGTAGTGCGCCTGAATTGATCAGTGCTCAGGTCGTACTACATAGGCAATACGGATTTCCCTGTCCCCATAACCCGCCCGTCAGGGCCGTCCACGGCGACACTTCGGACGGCGGTCGTGGGCGTTAAACTCCGATGACTAGTAACCAACCAACTGAGTGAAGATTAGGGTATGCACCGAGAAATGTGATTGGCCACGCACTTTTGGGGCTTGGCTATTCCCTGGGAACGCACTGACGTTTTTGGGGTATTGTCACAAAATCAATACAGAGGACAGTTTTTCATGCACTGAGAATGCCGAGCTACACGGCGGCATATCCGGCACATGATGAGTAAAACCGCGTTTTCAACGTTCTAATTAAATGATATAAGTTGTATGTACCAAAATTAAAAAGAACTTACCAAAATACACCAACAAAATGTATCCCGACTTTTTTTTCCCGACATTTTGGATCGTAGAAACCGCGTGATTTATCCAGTCGCTCATGTAAATTCGAAAACAAAAGCAACCAGCTTTAGCTTTTCAATAAAGGGAAGTAACTGCTAATAGACGAATTGTTTCTGAATCGTATAACAGCAGTTGTTTGCCTTTGACCCTATTTACCATCATGGGAAGAAAAGAAAAGTCGTACGCGTTTATATCGCGTACACGTCGCCAACGGCTATGTTCAGGGTGTACGCACGTAAAGCGCGTACGCGTCTTCAAAGAGTTTTGTGGGGAGAACGCTTTGCTCAACGAGTAACATTATCATCGTAACATGTAATAAGGGAGTCTACTTCAGTATCACATTTTACCATGTGACAAGGGGACTCGCCTTCAGAACGGACAACCAGGGGAAAATTCGAATAGAGCCAGGCCAATGAGAATATAATTATATTACTATAAGTTATTGGTCGCAGGGTTTTGCTACACGAACCCTTGTAGGCCTGAGGGAGGTCAAAGGAACCATTGTACCCCGAAGGCAGAAGGCCTTCGGGGTACAATGGTTCCTTTGACCTCCCAAAGGCCGACCTACAAGGGTCCCTGCAGCAACTCCCTGCTACCAATAACGTATTTGTTTTTATTCTTCCACTATTTTTGTAACAGAAATCAAGAAGAAACCTTCTGACCTGGATCGCGCCAGACATGACTGACGTAAAAGGAATATATATTTATACATAATAGACGTATGACGTAATTTAAATCTTTCATGACGTTGCCGTCTCCAGTAATGTCCCTGTTGTTTCGAACAACACTAAGTAACTTTTTACTTTAGAACGTTTTGCTGATCGTTTATAGAACAAAACTCGCATCCAAGAAGCGTCACAAAGAGGGCTACAAGAAGTCCGCCATTTGTCGCTACAAGGGTTTTTGTAGCTCAGTCACATGGTAAGGTTTGTGCTAAAGTAATTGGTCGTGTGACGTCGGGATGAAAACAAATTTTATTATATTATATTATTTATATTACTTTATATTATATCATATTATATCGTATCATGTCATTATGTATTATAGTATGTCATGTTATTATTAGTTATTGGTAGCAGGGGTTTGCTACGCGGACCCTTGTAGGCCTGAGGGGTACAATGGTTCTTCTGACCTCCCGAAGGCCTACAAGGGTCCGTGCAGCAAGCCCCTGCCACCAATAACGTATTTGTTTTCATTCCTCCACAATTTTCGTAAAAGAAATCAAGAAGAAATCTTCCGACCTGGATCACGCCAGACATAACTGACGTCAAAGGAGTACACATTTATACATAATAAACGTATGACGTAATTTAAAATATTTCATGACGTTGCCATCTCCAGTAGTGTGCTTGTTGTTTCGAACAACACTAAGTAACTTTTTACTTTAGAACGTTTCGATGATCTTTTATAGAACGAAACTCGCGTTCAAGATGCGTCACAAAGAGGGCTACAAGACATCCGCCATTTTTTGCTACAATTTTTGTTTTGTTTGTTGTTGTTTGTTTTGTAGCTCGATCATGACAATGTGGTACAGTTTGCGCAAAAGGGATTGGTCGTGTGACGTAAGGATGAAAACAAAATGTAGGTATGAAAACAAATACGTTGTTGGTAGCAGGGGCTTGCTGCACGGACCCTTGTAGACCTTCGGGAGGTCAAAGGAACCATTGTACCTTTGGCCTTCGGGGTACAATGGTTCCTTTGACCTCCCTCAGGCCTATAAAGATCCGTGTAGCAAACCTATGCGACCAATAACTTATACTATATTCTTCTTCTTATTATTGTTATTGTAGTAACGGCCTTATTTATTGCGACACAAATACACTGTTTTGTCACTTGCACTAAGGCAAGTACAGCTGTCGTAAAGTACAAACAAACAATCACTATCACTACCTTTCTGTGCCATCCATGTAATATGCTGACCAGCAAGAGGCCTGTTAACACGTTGAGCGGTGGCGTCACGTACAACTCAATTTCAGGCGCGTCGAAGTTCACCACGGCAAACATGTATGTTAACCATAAGAAAACATGCAGTACACCGCTTGCAATGATGTCTTGCCTGAAACGTACAAAGAACTAACATCAGGACATAAGCAGCTCTCCTCCGTAACGGCAAAACACAGTATCTTAACTCATTCAGCCCGACGGCCGTATTTCCCACATTTCGGAGGCGTCTTCTAATGATTATGCACCAGTTGCAGGAGATGGACTACCTGACTACCTGACCTGACTACCGTGAACACCCCCCACCCCAACTACTCAGTAAGTGCACCTTAGTATGTCCTGCGATGTTTAAGTCATGTTTCCATAACATCCATATCCCGTTTAGCCTCAAGGTCCCATTTGACAAATTTTGGAGGGATCACCTAATGACTACTTATCAATTGCAGGAGATTGATTGACCATGATAATTCAGTAGTGCCAGATTAGCTTGGCGCCTTCAGGCGCCAAGCTAATCTGGCACTACCCTTGAATTATCATGGTCAATCAATCTCCTGCTTATCTGGCACTACCCTTGAATTATCATGGTCAATCAATCTCCTCCTGCACCAGAGATATAGCGGATAGCGGAAGGCTACCCCCTTAGCAGATGATAAAATGAGCACCAAAATCACCCTTGTCTAAATTCACCAAAATGTATTCAAAAAGATCAAAGCAGGCACAGTTGTGTTAAGGCACATACCCTGCATCCTCTGCAAAAATACCCCAGAACACACTTCTGACCGACAGGAAAATAAAAAGACGGAAAGAAGGGGGTTTGGGGGGGTGCTGAAGATTTTTGACTAGAAATTAAAAGAGTGGCAACAAACGTTTCACGTTTCACGAAACAACCAGGACCAGTTTTAGCGGATCACGGAGGGGACGGCGGAGAGGGGGGTGGGGTGGGGGTGGGTGGGGGGTGGGGGTGGGGGGGGGGTTAGGGGGGCGAGGGGTCGGGGGGGGGGGGGAGGGAAGAGAATAGGCTGCGTGATGGCACAGACTGCATTTAGATGCACACTGACAACATTTCTATGCTGTTCTGCTGGCTGATAACTTAAACGAAGGGATAGGGGGTGGGGGGTGGGGGGGGCTGAAAAATTCTGGGTTGAAATTAAAGAGTAACGACAGTCTAGTCACGTTTCACATAATAACCAGGCCGCTCTTACGGATCACGAAGATTTTATTTCGGCTTTCGCGTATCACGAAATGCAATCACCAATTGACGAGAACCCGGAAAGAAAAAGACCACCGATCACGCATCAGGATTTTAGGGCCTACCCATCCTCTACAAAGAGACACCTACCCAGTGCTCAAAGGCCATCTTGCCGTCGTCGGCCGCCATTGGTCTGCGCGCGGCAGTGTGCGGGCCAACGGCGGCTGACGTCGCCCCGATGGCCTTTGCACATATGGTGATAGGCAGAGCGTTACTGCTTACATCCGTGAAACCGCTAGACATGCATAGAGGATTACTCCGCTACGCTTGCGTAGCGGCTTTCGGGAGGCAACCAGTTTGAAAAAGACCTGCAAGCGATGTAAACCGACCTAAGGGAGACGAGATGACGCCGCTGTTCCAGCGTCATGTACCTCAGATTGTGAAAGGGCAGGTCAGGTTGGACGTACCAGGACATCAGCTGCAAAACATGTTCAAACACACCTCTTTCACCCCTTAGCTGCCCAGAAAAACGTAAGACCACCCAGACGCCAGAGGTATAGATCCTCATAAGCCCCCGCAACTGCGGGGGGTCATGAGGATCTATGCCTCTTGCTGACGCCAAATGCCTTGGAGGGCTGGGCCTCCTTGGTGTTTGACCCAATTAGACCCGGGATCCAGCAGCAGGAGATGGATTGATCATGATAATTCAAGGGTAGTGCCAGATGAGCTTGGCGCCTTTAGGCGCCACGCTCATCTGGCACTACCCTTGAATTATCATGATCAATACATCTCCTGCAACTGGTGCACAGTCGTTAGACAATGCCTCCAGAAATTTGGAAATGCGGCTGTGAGGTTAAGAGGGTTAATTAAGAAAACTTGCTGAAACACAGTCTGCTGCCACTGGCAGTGAAGGAGTTAGAGAATACCCATTGACTGCAGATGAAGTGCAGTAGATGTACTTTGTATTTTTGTCGTAATTATTATGATAAACGTTTTTTTTTTTTTTGTGCTGTACTTAGGCCTCACGGCCTACAGCATACAAGCACGCATACAGTGACGAGCAAAACACATGAGATACCACTGAGACATGGGAAACACGCTAGTGCTTGCGATGATGATTCCACCGATGTCGCCTTTATTTGTCGTTTCGTCTCTATAATTTATGTAACTACTTAATCATTTGAACAAAGACACATATTTATCGAGTTCTAATTATTATTACATCCCCAACCATTCCCATGCCCAGAACGTCGTGAATTACGAAACAGGGGCGGACGGGGGCGGGGGGGGGGGGGAGGGGGAGGGGGCGGGGAAGGGGAGGGGGGAACCCAGCCCCTCCCCCCCCCCCTGCTTTTTTAAGTCCCTTCTATTTATATAAAGGACTTTTTAGGACGGGTCGCGGTTGGGTGAATTTAATAGCATGTCCATGATGTCAAAGGCGGGCAGGCTCTAACAATTGAAGTAACAAGATACAAATTACCTCATGTCTAGTTACGCTAACCTCGCTGCTGAACGTACATTTGGAGCGAAGCGCCTTATGTTCGTATGTATATATGTGCGTTTGCCAGTATGGGGGTGGGGGGGGGGGCAGCTGATGTTTAGTAGGGGTGGTTTGGGGGTAAAAATAAGGTGGTTTACAATTATTGCTTTCTTTTTACTTACTTAAAAGAGCTTTAAGAACTTAGCAAAACACATTTTGAATTTTTAAAATTGGACAAGAAATGACCGAGATACGCTATTTGAAGTTTTTACACTCGGGACGGCCATTCGGCCGCCTTGTAAAACTCACTTTTCAGCTTTTTTAGAGCAGCAGCGTTGTAAAAGTTACAGGGTTATGGACCTGAAAAAATTGGGCTTCTTCTATATTATATAGAGATACAATTCTTCAATTCTGGGATGTCTGTGCTCAATATCTTTTGTGTTAGGCTGGCCTAAACTGGGCAAACTCTTACTGTCAACCGATTTTGGGTAAAAACTGCGGAATATTTGCCGTACATTTTTTGCCCATAACTTTTGAACCAATAAAGATAGAAATATATTTTTTGTGTTGTGTTCTGTTTGTTTTCCTCTATAACAATATGTAGATATTTTATGCTTGTGTGATATTGAAATTTTGACCTGCCAGTACCTACTAGTAGTATATCATGTAGGTAGGTAGGTAAGTCAACCTGCTTTCACACAAATTATAGCAAGACTGAAATTGTACCGTGAAGTTCTAGTTTTGTCACAATTTTCTCCAGCCTATGAAGCGAAAGTGAAACTAATATCACGTAAAATGTAAAATTACGTAAAAAATAAAACTTACGTCATGACAAATGACGTTTGACAAATCAATGACGCGTATGTCCTGCGCCCCTTATAGAACTCACTGACGCATATACAGATCTGCGAGATTTTTTTGAATAGGAGATTATTCACATGATCACATCAGAATCAGGTCAAAGACAAAGGTAGAGACCATTGACAGCAAGGACAGCTCTCATATAGAAGGGACTTTGTGGGTTATGGTTCATCCCATCTTGTTTATTTTCGTGATGAAAAGGTGCAAGAGGCTTACACACGCTTGTCGTCCCCGCTCCCCCCTCCCGTTGTTTGATTTTTCGGAGACTCCACCCACCCACCCCCACCCCCCTCCCGCCCCTCGAGGTCGAGGTAACTGATCCGCCACAGTGAAAGGAATTCTCGTATCCGCTTACAAATGGCCGCATCAGTGAGCTGTTTTGATGATTCTTTAAACAGCTCAGAGTATTCCCCATTGTGAAAATGGAAATATTTATATCTTCACTACTAACTGTTTTCTGTATGTGTTAAAAACTCTGTTCGACTGTCATATTATGACGATCGCGAGTTTTTAACACGTACAGAAAGTGTAGAAATATTTTTAAACAAAAGATTTTAGAAGCCGGTGCTGCATGAGCATTTTGCCTGTGCTTATGTCTTTAGCAGGAAATGATTGAGGAGCAATACTGACGTCATTACCACAGGAATGGTTCTTGTGAACTGTGTACATGAACAAGCAATGAAACTAGAAGTGAGTGGGTGAATGAATAATTTTTTTAACCCTTTCATAGCCAACACCCTACAGCAGAAGGTTGATTGACCATGATATTTCAAGGGTAGTGCCATATTAGCTTGGCGCCTGAAGGCGCCAAGCTACTCTGGCACTACCCTTGAATTATCATGGTCAATCCACCACCTGCAAATGGTACACAGTCGTTAAGTAACACTTCCAAAATTCGGGAAATGCGCCCATGACGCTAAAAGGGTTAATGAGATGTGCATATGGATAAAAAAGAAACTATGAATGAATGAACGAATGAATGGTCATATTAACTTCATAGATGAGGTTGCTAGCACGTCGATTTAACACCGTTGTTGTCTCAAAACAGATTAGCACACTCTATACTCACAAACACAGTTAGGCTGGTAGGGTAAGCGAACCCAGGATGGGCCCTGTTGCCCATCTGACACCTGTGTATTGGACAGACATACGGAATGACAAACAGCCTCATTGAAATTCACTACACAGTTTGTTTAGAAAATGTGCTAGCCTACATAACAAGATATTGTAAAAAATGATTATCATAATGTGGTTTTTTTTATTACTAAATCATTCATTCGTTTTGGTCTACCGTATTGAAAATACGGCAGACTTTGAAATGGGAATGGGTCGGAGCGCATTGCGGAGCATGCACATGACGTTTTTGGCATGTGGGGCAGAAATTCTGGCAAAGAAGTAACAAGATAAAATTGACTCAAACCTTGCTAGAGAACGTCTTATTTGGCGCTAAAGTGCCGCGCGCGCGCGCGCGCGCGCGTGTGTGTGTGTGTGTGTGTGTGTGTGTGCGGTGTGTGTGTGTGTGTGTGTGTGTGTGTGTGTGTGTGTGTGTGTGTGTGTGTGTGTGTGTGTGTGTGTGTGTGTGTGACAGCGACTGGAGCCCGCGTGTGAGGAAAGACAAGCTTGAAATTGCATGATATTGTCCTTAAAAGAATAATCTCGAGGTGTTTTTATTTTAATTTTTTGATTAAGATGCTCACTGGCGAGAAAATTTCCGTTTCACAAAAAACCGGTCGATCCACACTGGAGTCCGTAATGTTTCTTATTTTTTATATTTTGCATATGACTAGATAAAAGGGAAATATTGAATGAGTTCGTTAACCAGCATTGTACCTCTTGAGAGTTTTGAGTGGTAATTAAATATTTTTTGGAAAAACAATATATTCACGTTTTGGGGATTAATTTCACGAATTATTGGGATTAATCTTAAAATAATTGAATCTTTTTTACGAAAAAAACCCTAATCTACTCATTAATAATCGCATGATTTTTCATATACGGTATTGACATAAAGGCTTCCTCAGACGGAGAAACGAAACAAATCATTTCGTCGAAATGTCCGCATTTCAGACATTTCTCCAACATTTCACCGTTTCACGAAATGCGAAACGACACATTTCACGAAATAGAACTTGTCTCTATTTTGCGAAACATTTCGCCGAAACATTTCTACCGTTACCCAATCAGCGTCGTCCGCTGCCAATCTGACGTCATTCAAGCCCAAACACTGAGGATAGCAATGGTAAAGCGATGCCGTGGATTCAGGTCTATTATGGCTAGAATTGCATGCTGTGACGCACGATTCTGTAAGATTTAAGCGGAGAAATCGTTTTCGAAATAAAAACTATCAAGTATCATCACTAAAGTACTTCCAAAATATGATTTTAGGTCAGTTTTCTGAACCCCACTTTTATCGGCTGCTCTGCGAAGCCGCCTACACAATGGCGGCTATCGCTTCGAGACGGCGGCATCCTCGATTCACTTGAACCAGCCTTGTTTACGCATTCAAAAGCGCTTACGGTTATTCGATATGGTCGGCAATTCACTTTAATTGTGTAAGTGAAGGCACACATGTCTTATATGTTTAGTTTTTAAGCGTCAGTAGTCAGAAATATGACCCGATATCCACCGATACAAACCAGAGCATGTGTCAGTGAAGAGTTACTTCCCCTGTACCAATCGAAATGAATTTTCACCGCATTTCTACGTGTGCGGAGGAGGCATTTCGATGCAATGAAAATGTTTCGTTTCTTGTGCATTTCGTTTCTCCGTGTAGGGAAGCCTTAAGGCTACAGTTTGTCTCGGCTTTCGGGAACGATTAGGTCAATTGTGACCTGTATGCCCTAGGTGTGAAAATCAGACAATTTTCTGCACCACTTTTTTCGAAGTCATTTGTAAAACAGCTAACATAACATTAATTTTTGGGGGCGAAAAAACCCTCTATAATTCTCATTAATACCCGCATGATTTTTCATAAACAGTGTTTGCATAAGCCTATTGTTTGTCCCGGCCCTGGGTTAGGATTATGTCAGATTGTGACCTGTACTAGGTGTGAAAATCAGCAAGAACATTGCAAAGTTTGATCGTCGAATACGTCAAATGGTAGCCGGTACTGCGATGATGACGTATAACATTGAGTCGTAACTATGAACACGGCGTCGCGGGATTAGGCTTGAAGTGACGTCATTTCGCTACTCGTGCTATTACGTTATATCCAGTTTAGTGTCCCACTGTGGGCAGTGGGCAGATGTTCACATCTGCACGGGACATAGACGACCCCGCCCTCCACGAGTCGCCTGCTGCCTTGCAGGCCTGGCCGCTTGGCTGCGGAAAGGCTAAGGGAGGAAACCCCTGACATCAAAGCCCCCGTGTCTCCGGGGAAGGCTTTTGAGCCAGAGACTAGGACAAGGACAGTCTGATATAAAACCTACGACCCGAGGACCTCGATGCCATCGTCCCAGCTTGCTAGGCCATGGCAGATGAACCAAGGGTTTAAAGGGTGGGGCCAGTACTGCGCACACTGCACTCCACCAAAAAGCTCCACCGCGCAGGCTTTAGGAAACGTCCACGGACCATGACACTGACCATTCCAAGTCCTGTAGCGATGGGCGAGGGGCGAAACGGCAGGTGAAAGATGTCACTGGAAGCCGCAGTCTCAAACCTGCATGCAGGCGGTTCAGGATATTGGTCGCCTGATGTTGACCTGGGGATGACAACATCACTCGGCACACCCTGAACGACCAAGCAGCCTTCTCTAGGGACAGCACTGCTTGCTCCACACGGAGAGGGGCCTAGAAAAGGTGGCCTAACCAAAGCTCGTCCCCTCGCAACCCCAGTTGGCTAGCCGCGGTCAACGGGCATCTTCTCATGCGGTCAAAAAACAAGAAAGAATAACGGATCCACTCTGATGACGACCACGACCGGACTCAACGTAGCATGCTGGAACATCCGAACCATGCTCGACAAAGCAGACAGCGGACGCCCTGAACGTCGCTCCGCCCTCATTGCCCATGAATTGCGGAGGTTAAACATTGACATCGCCGCGCTCAGCGAAGTACGCCTTCCGGACGAAGGCAGCCTCCAAGAACTTGGCGCTGGGTACACCCTCTACTGGTCAGGCAGGCCTGCATCAGAAAGACGGCTCTCAGGCGTGGGTTTCATGGTCAAGACCTCCATTGCGACTAAGCTGGAAAACCTACCAACGGGTCATTCAGACCGCATCATGTCCATGCGCCTCCCACTGAGACACCAGCAACACGTCACCCTTCTCAGTGTGTACTCCCCAACCCTCTTGGCAGAGCCTGCTGAAAAGGACAAGTTTTACACTGACCTGCGCAGCCTCATACAGAGCACCCCTGCAGACGACAAAGTCATCATCCTTGGCGACTTCAACGCCAGAGTGGGCCAGGACTCTGAAGCCTGGAAAGGAGTCCTCGGCAAGCATGGCGTGGGGAACTGCAATGACAATGGCCGCCTACTGTTGGAGTTCTGTGCAGAGCAGCAACTGGTCATCACCAACACTACTTTTCAGCAAAAGGACAGTCGAAAGACCACCTGGATGCATCCTCGCTCCAAGCACTGGCACCTTATCGACTATGTCCTAGTGCGTCAGAGGGACCGCAGTGACGTCCTCCTCACCAGAGTGATGCCCAGCGCAGAGTGCCACACTGACCACCGCCTTGTCCGCTGCAAACTCAGGCTCCACTTCAAGCCAAAACCCAAGAAATGGGGGCCCCCCCAAGAAAAAGCTTGATGTTGCGAGCCTTCAGCGTGACGACGTGAAAGCTGCCTTTCAGACAGATTTACAGCTCAGGCTCAAAGACACAGCGGACCCAGCAGACTCCTCCCCTGAAACACTTTGGGAAGAACTGAAAACTGCTATTGCAAAATCCTCTGCAGAAGTCTTGGGTTTCGCTAGAAAGAAGAATAAAGACTGGTTTGACGAAAACGATGTAGAGATCCAGGAACACCTAGCAAAAAAAAGAGCCGCCCATCAGGCCCACCTAGCCCAGCCTTCCTGCCCTGTGAAGAAGTCTGCCTTCCGCCTCGTCTGCAGCAGTCTCCAGCGCAAGCTCAGAGATCTCCAGAATGAGTGGTGGACCAGACTTGCACAGAGGACCCAGCTTTGCGCAGACAATGGTGACTACAGGGGCTTCTACGAAGCATTGAAAGCAGTGTATGGCCCCAGGCACCTGGTACAAAGTCCCCTGCGAAGCGCGAATGGCCAGGCACTCCTCACAGATAATACCTCCATCTTGAACCGCTGGTCGGAATACTTTCAGAGCCTCTTCAGCGCTGAGCGCACTGTTCAAGAAGCAGTCGTCCTACAAATCCCACAGCTCCCAGTAAAAGTTGAATTGGACGAACCGCCCACCGCTGAAGAGACCCTCACAGCCATCCACCAGCTCAAGAGTGGCAAAGCAGCAGGCATTGATGGAATACCGCCAGAGATCTGGAAACATGGAGGCACAGCACTGCACAACAAGCTCCATGACCTCTTTCTCTGCTGCTGGGAGGAAGGAACACTACCAAAGGATCTCCGTGATGCAGTCGTTATCACCCTGTACAAGAACAAAGGTGAGAAGTCTGACTGTTCCAACTATCGGGGAATTACACTGCTGTCCATTGCTGGGAAAATCCTTGCAAGGCTGCTCCTGAATCGGCTGGTACCTGCCATCGCTGAAGACCAACTCCCAGAGGGCCAGTGTGGCTTCAGAGCAAACAGGAGCACCACCGATATGGTCTTTGTGCTGAGACAGCTACAGGAGAAGTGCCGCGAGCAGAACAAAGGGCTGTACGTAACGTTTGTCGACCTAACAAAAGCGTTCGACACTGTGAGCAGGCAAGGCATGTGGCAGATCCTGGAGCGACTTGGCTGTCCCCCAAAGTTCCTCAACATGATTGTCCAGCTACACGAGGACCAGCAAGGCCAGGTCAGACTCAACAATGACCTCTCAGAACCATTCCCCATTCTCAACGGCGTAAAGCAGGGCTGCGTGCTGGCACCGACCCTCTTCACCATCTTTTTTAGCATGATGTTGAAGCAGGCCACAGTGGACCTCGATGATGACGATGCAGTGTACATCAGGTATCGTCTCGATGGCAGCCTGTTCAACCTCAGACGACTGCAGGCCCACACGAAAACCCTAGACCAACTGATCCGTGAGCTGCTTTTTGCTGATGATGCTGCCCTCATTGCACACACAGAGAGAGCCCTGCAGCGCATCACGTCCTGCTTCGCAGACGCTGCCCAGCTCTTTGGACTCGAGGTCAGTCTGAAAAAGACAGAGGTCCTCCATCAGCCGGCACCCAAGACAGTGTATCGCCCTCCTCACATCACCATCGGCGAGTCTGAACTAAAGTCAGTGCACCAGTTTACTTACCTTGGCTGCATTATCACGTCGGACGCCAAGCTGGACAAGGAGCTTGACAGCAGGCTGGCAAAAGCGAACGGTGCTTTCGGGCGACTTTTTAAGCGGGTGTGGCACAATCAACAGCTGAAAACAGGCACCAAGATCAGCGTGTACAGAGCTGTGGTCCTCACCACCCTGCTGTATGGTTCCGAGTCCTGGGCCCTCTACCGCAGCCAACTACGACTCCTCGAACGCTTCCACCAGCGCTGCCTGCGTACCATCCTGGGCATTCACTGGAGTGACTATGTCACCAATGTCGAGGTCCTTGAACAGGCTGAAACCGTGAGCATCGAGGCTTTGCTGCTGCGGACACAGCTCCGCTGGGCGGGGCATGTCTCCAGGATGGAGGATCATCGCCTACCAAAGATCACCCTGTTCGGCGAGCTTGCTACTGGACACCGTGACAGAGGGGCACCAAAGAAGAGATACAAAGACTGTCTCAAGAAGTCACTTAGTGCCTGCCAAATCGACCACCACCAGTGGTCTTCGCTTGCTGTGGACCGTGACACCTGGCGCTCCACTATTTACAAGGCAGCTGTCTCCTTTGAGGACTCTCGCAGAGCTAGCCTTAAGGACAAGCGGCTCAGGAGAAAAAACAGAGATGCCGCAACTCAGAACTCTGGCCATACCTTCCCCTGCAGCCACTGCGGTCGAACCTGCCTGTCCCGGATTGGCCTCCGCAGCCACGAACAAGCCTGCAGACGTCGTGGGCAACTCCTATAAAATCTTCGTTCGCGAAGTCCAGCCAAGAGAGAGTGTCCCACTGGCACAAAGTGATCGGGGACTAAGCTCGTGCTATTATTCTTCTTCAGAATATTTACGCTACGCCAGACCACAGAGCTTACGAATGGCGGGAATAGCCCTGTCACGGTGCCCGTCTTTATTTCTGTGTGCCAGTGTGTGTGTGGATCAGAGAGTGGGTTAGAGTAGAAGGCGATGGATTCACGAGCCCACAGAGCGTACTAAAGGCGGGAAGCGCCGTGTGTCCGTCTTTATTTGTGTGCACCGACGTGTGTCTTGATCAGAGGTTGGCTTAGGAAGGAGGGAAATGAATCAGCATAATAAGCCTAAATATATGAACAACTCTGAATGTTCCTAAAAGATAAACGCATATGAGCTCCAAACAATACGGTAGACTTTGGGATGAAATCCTCATCTTGTCTTTTCATTAGTTCGCTTTTTTTCCCAATAAAAGTGGATTCCTTGTAAACGTAAAAGTCATTACACATCTAGATTTATAATCTAAACGTCAAACCGTTGGGCTGTGGTTGTGCTCATTACGACCTGGGGTGAGATGCTTGAGTGAGCTTAGTCCTGCGCCAGCCACTAAGCAAGGTGCTCCGCTATATCGGAGCACCTTGCTTAGTGGCTGGCGCAGGACTAAGCTCAGTCATGTGACTGGCCGCTGGAATAGTAAGGACTACACATATTAACTCTGTCTCTGCCAGTCGTCACATATCTGCGTTCCCGAAATCATTGTGAATTTAACGGATAAAAGCCCCGGCCGTGCAAGAAACATGAACGCAGAGTGGCGTAAGCAAGACAAATAGATCCTCATGAGCCTCCGCAACTACAGGGGTTCATGAGGATATATGTTTCCTGCCGTTGGATTATGCTAACTTTTTTCACGACAGTGAAAGGGTTACTATAGTTTCACGGGTGGATGGGAGGGGGGGGAGGGGGAGGGGAAAACTAAAATAAAAGGTGACCTTGTTATGACATTTTAAAAAATTGTTGGCCTGGGTGGGGGAGGGGGAACCCCTGGAATTCCCCCCCCCCTCAACCCCCCCCCTCCAACCTCCGCTTCTGAGTTTCCGCAGTACATAGAAGTGTACAAATATGTTAGTAATGTGTGCACTTACACTCCAATAATCCCCTGTTCAACCCTGGTTGCCTGGAGGTAGTGCCCTTCATACCACAAGATGACCAGAAGCACTATAATAAAAGGAGCCCCTGCAAGAACCCAGAGCAACGGACAATTAACCCCTTCACTGCCAATGAACGGAGACTGCATTTTAAAACCATCTTAAATGACAAAAGTGGTTTTAGCAAGAGGCGTAGATCCTCATGAGCCCCCGCGAACGCGGGGGCTCATGAGGATCTATGCCTCTTACAGTTGGGCGGTGTTGAGTGTATCTCGGCAGTGAACGGGTGGAAGAAGTTTCTGGTGTAGCTTCGTCCTTGTGCCACCGGAGCTGTGAACAGTAGTGACGGCTGTGACAGAGAAGTTACGTTTATGCCGAACGAGTCTCAACAACGCACGAAAGCTGAGTCGTGGCGGATAAGCTTAGACAACACTCAGAGAGAGAGAGAGAGAGAGAGAGAGAGAGAGAGAGAGAGAGAGAGAGAGAGAGCGAGAGAGAGAGAGAGGGAGAGAGAGAGAGAGAGGGAGACACTGAGAGACAGAGAGATAGAGAGAGAGAGAGAGAGAGAGAGAGAGAGAGAGAGAGAGAGAGAGAGAGAGAGAGAGAGAGAGAGAGAGAGAGAGAGAGAGAGAGAGAAATGAATGAATGAATGAAACTTTATTTTTCAAGGATGGAGACAATAGGCGCACAGGCCTTTTTTCATATCTGGAGAGAGAGAGAGAGAGAGAGAGAGAGAGAGAGAGAGAGAGAGAGAGAGAGAGAGAGAGAGAGAGAGAGAGAGAGAGAGAGAGAGAGAGAGAGAGAGAGAGAGAGAGAGAGAGTGAAATGAATGAATGAATGAATGAAACTTTATTTTTCAAGGATGGAGACAATAGGCCCACAGGCCTTTTTTCATATCTGTCCTTGCTTAACTACGGATTTAAAACAAGACAACAATTCAGTACAATCAAATGACATAAACATAATCAGAATAAGCTTCGTTGACAAACAATGCAAAACCAGTACACGGCACACATGTATGCACACACGCACACATACACTTGCATACACACGCACGCACGTACGCACTCATGCACGCGCGCGCGCACACACACACACACACACACACACACAATGCTGATGTTGCCGAGGGCGTCACAGTTTAGTTAGATGTCAGAAGAATCAAATAAACAAACTAAAGTAAATAACCTAAAAGAAGAAAAAGACAGTATGCAAAAACCATGGACCTGGTATCAGAAATCTTCGGCATTTGATATGTGGTCTAAAACTCTCTTCCTGAACAAAGGCTGCAAATGTGAAAGACAGTGAGTTTCACAGATAAGCACCAGAGTACGAAAGGCTGGATTTAAACAGATCAATACGGGGTCTCTCAATGACGAGACTGTTCCTGGAGGTGCTATAAACGTTTGCGCTTTGACTAAATAGCTTAGACAAGTAAAGAGGGGCTTTCCCGTTCATGGCTTTGTGCATCAACACGCACTTGTTGCTCAAATGTGTTTCTTTAGTGGAAGGAACCCGGTTGCCTGAAGCCTCTCATCAGTGGTTGAACACTTCAGGGGCTAGGATTAATCAGCTTAACTGCGCGTTTGTACAGCGAGATAATCTTCTTAAGGTTAGCCTCGCTGTAGCTGTCCCAAACATTCGAGGCGTTATGTTATCAGTGTGTGGCTTTATGTAAGAATTAAAGAACAACTTGCGTGTCTTGAGGTATTGATACACTTAAGTTTTGACAATAGGAATATTTTTCTGGACAGTTTTCCCCAGCTGTATTAAGTGGGGTTGCCAGCATAGCTGTTCATCAACAGTCACCCCGAACAGCCTATGCTCTTTGTCGTGCTCAATTGAAACAGAATCAAATGATAGATTAAGTGGAGGAGGGCGGAGCTGATGTTTTTGTCTCGTTGTGGCAAGCATGCTTTTTGTTTTTAAATGGATCAACAAACATTTCATTGTTTCAACATACTGTCATCCTGGGAGACCTCTTGAATACTATGTTGAAGAGTGTTTAAAGTTTCGGGTACAGGTTTCCCGCCCGCATGACAAAGTGTTGAGTCATCAGCGAACATGTCACATTGAGTATTGGGACTGGATATATGTAATTGTAAATCATTTATAAACAAGCAGAAGAGCAGAGGTCCTAGGATGGATCCCTGAGGCACTCCAACCTCAGCGCAATTTTCGGAAGAGTAACTACCATATTGACGTATACAGTTTGAATTGTCCCTAGAAGATATGAACGACAAAAATAAAGTCCTTTTGGGCTGTTATAGTTGAAATAGCAGTATAGTTTCTTCAGCAAAACCTCATGGTTAATGAGTTCAAAAGTGTTTTGGAGATCGAGGAAAACGGCTCCAGACATCTTGCTCCTGTTTATATTGCAGAGCCACGTGTCGATCATACGGGCTAAAGCGGTATTACAAGAATGTTTAGGTCGAAAGCCTGACTGATACTGGTTTAGTAGATACTTTTCTTCAAGCAATTTCAGTAGATGGTTGTGGACATGCTTTTCGATGGGCTTTTAAAGAACGGATAGTAAAGAGATGGGTCGGAAATTGTTGAAATCAGATGCGTCTTACGTTTTAAGAATGGGTACAACTTGTGAGAGAGAGAGAGAGAGAGAGAGAGAGAGAGAGAGAGAGAGAGAGAGAGAGTCTGTGTGTGTGTGTGTGTGTGTGTGTGTGTGTGTGTGTGTGTGTGTGTGTGTGTGTGTGTATGTGTGTGTGTGTTTCCATGTGTGCGACAAGTTTATCATTACCAAACCCAATAGAGAAGATGAGCACTATGGCTTTCTTGAAAGAACACCTGTAGAGGTAGCCACAGACCATATAGTTCCTCACCACCACTGTCAGTAGGTTCCAGATGTGCGCACTCAGCGCCAGCGCGTGCATCAGGGACAGGCCCTGAATACAACCATCCTGCACGGAACGCGGCATGTCACATAACAAAGACAATACTGTGGTTACGTTTACGCCGAACGACTCCCAGCAACAAGCGAGAGCGAAGTCAGGGCGGATGACCAGCATGTACCAAGTACAGATAACACCCTAAACAGCTCCAAGAGGCTAAACATCATGAGCCCCCCCCCCCCCCCAACATCTCCAAGAGGCATAACACATCACGAACACTCCACATATCTCCAAGAGGCATAGATCATCAGGAGCCCTCCGGGCTCCTGATGACTCTATGCCTCTTGGAGATGTTGTCTATGCTTATGGTACAAGCTGGTCATTAATCGCGATTTTGTTCTCGTTTGTGATGTCGGGGGTCATTCCTCACTCACAACACCGATCAAAATAACACCAGCAACAACAGTAGTAAGCCCTTCTCTGCTATTTCGTTCTGGTCCGTACCATCAAACAAAGATATGTGCCGTGCGGTATTCTTAATTCATTTGCATTTTGGGTCGAACTCAGCTTTGAAAACGATCCTCGTTCCCTACCTCTCCCTACCTCTCCAGTTTGTTAACTACTTATCAAGCTTCCCGCACCTTACGTTCTAGCAGTGAAAAGCTTTTGAAAGTACCGAAAACAGAAATACAAAGAGCTTTGGTCAAAGCTCTTTTTGGTCTCCAGGCCCCAGTCATTTAGAATTCGTTTCCCAAGCACATTCGCGATACCCCGACAGTCATCCCTTTCAAATGTCAGCTCAGAACACATATTTTACAGTCTTACTACTCTGTCTTGCCAAAGTCTATTCTCTTTTCTGTCTCATAGTAACAGTATGATGACCCTGTGCCAGTTTATGTGGCAATGGTTGTTTGTGCGTGTTTGTGTGCTGTCGATATTTAAATTTGTATTGTCATATCTGTATTTTATTTTTGCCGCTGTCTAATGATTTGTGTTTAGTTTGTCAGTTTGATATGCACTGTACAGCACTTGGAGCCTACATCGCAGGGAGTTTGTGCTATACAAATATTATTATTATTATTATTATTATTATTTATCAAAAGCACAAATAGCGCCAGCACTCTCATGAATAATAATTATGGATCCACTATGGTTTATCGGATCTACACCAAACAACTACCAGTGGACAGACAATCAGCAACACTTCTGACTTAAAGACTGTTCTGTGTGAGAAACACAGATTATATGGAGCTAACACGAGGCAGGTATAGACCCTCAAGCGCGCCTCCTAAAGCAGAAACAGTAATCTGTTTAACCCCACGGTCGTATTTTCCAAGGAGTAGTCACCTGTCAACTATGTACCAGTTGCAGGAGATGGATCGATTATGATAATTCAAGGGCAGTGCCAGATTAGCTTGGCGCCATCAGGCGCCAAGCTAATCTGGTACTACCCTTGAACTGTCATGGTTGATCCCACCCCTGCTGTAGTGCGTCGGGGCTAAATGGGTTAACCCCTTGACTGGCCTTAACTTCTGCTGGCTACACCGGTCTACGGAGAAGACGCGTACGTACGCGTTTTTTTTTTGTTCTCCCCGCTGAACATTATCGTCAGGGGATTCGCGAAGGCAGCAGCAAAATTATCTATAAAAGTTGGCAGTAATAGCAGTAGCAGCAAAACTGACGAGCAAAAGAAATGCGACATTTTTGGAATCATCTTTAGTGTTTCCGATGATTCCAAAAATGTCGCATTTCTTTTACTCGTCAGGATATTACTACTACTCGACAACGACAATTATTCTTGAGGAGCAAAAAAGATCACAACATGTTTGGAATCATCGGAAACACTCAAAGAAATGCGACATTTCTGGAATCATCGGAAACATTAAAGTGTTTCCGATGATTCCCAAAAATGTCGCATTTCCTTTGCTCCTCAGTATGTACTAAAGCTAAGAGTAACAACCAGAGTTTACCTTTGTGTACACGATGAAATTATGGACGGCAAAATAAACTTGCGCCACCATCAGAGTGACAAGGAACATCAAGTTGGTGACGTACAGGTCCATGTGTGCTTCCCTGTCCAACACGAAATCCACAACAAGAAGGCAGACACACGGTTAGGACCCTTGCCCACCCAATCAACCTTTCGACTGTACAGCAGTGAGTATTTCCCCTTGGTATGTATACTGTTTGAACCAGCGCTAGATTCACACAGAATGAGGGTGGGGGGGGGGGGGCGGGGAGAGAGAGAAAGAGAGAGAGAGAGATGATGATGATGATGAAACTTTATTACATAACGGTAGAAGTTTTGACAGATACAAATACGTCATTTTTCAAACTTGCCGTTTCTAACGTTCTACAACATGAAATATAATGAAGACAAACAAAAAATATTTAACGCAAACAAAAAACATAACTAAATAAGTACAGACACACGCAGTACAGAAAATGATACTACTAAGGTAGCAATAAACAAATACAAAAAAGGAAGTAACACTCCTCAGCACAAATTACATAGGAGAAAAATCATAGCACAGCAAAAACAAGCACAAAGTACCAAGAATCAAACATATATACACACACCTTTACAGCCATGTAAATGCACGCACTAACATATATACATTTACATAACCTTTCATCAGAATGACAGGATAAAAATGATATATCTAAGCAGTTTCCATCAGGTATATGTGTAGTTTTGTTTTAAAGGAGGAAAGGTGGGTTAGTGTTTTTAAATGTTGAGGAAGTGAATTCCATAAAAATGGTCCCGAAAAGGCTAGGCTTGATTTGAATAAGTCAATGCGAGGTAGTGGTAATCGAAGAGTACTGTTCCTCGAGGACCTTTCACACTGTCGTGGAGTAAATTTAGCTGTTAGATACTGTGGAGCTTTCTTGTGGAGAATTTTAAACATAAGTATGCACTTGTTGTAAACGAGTTGTTGACGAAGGCCAAGAAGTTTGAGATTTTGCAGTTTTACAGCGGTAGGAATGGGTCTTATATCTACATGTTTAATGGCTCTTTTGTATAGTGAATTTAGTTTTTTGATATGCACATCACCGCTACCATGCCAAACAGTGGAGATGTAATCAACATGAGATTTAATGTGTGCATGAAAAAACATTTTTCGTGTATTTATGTCACTCACACTTCTCAATTGTGATAAAAGAAAAATATTTTTTGATATTTTCTTACATATATTAGTCACATGTTTCTCCCAACTTAGTTGCTCATCTATACATATTCCAAGGAAGTTGCGTTCATTAACTTGTTCAATAGGTTGGCAATTAAGACTGAGCGTTAGAGAAGGGGGGTGAAGTTGATGTTTTTGTCGTGAGGTGATTAACATGCTCTTCGTCTTATCAGGATGTAGTACCATGTGGTTTTTACAGCACCAATCAGAAACTTCGTCAAGACTGGATTGTAAACGACGACTAATATCATGACTGTTCTTACCAGGAACGTGAAGGCTTGTGTCGTCCGCAAAGAGATTACAATTAACGTTAGGGTCGGAAATATGTAAAGGAAGGTCATTTATGAAAAGTAAAAATAGGAGGGGTCCTAGAATTGATCCTTGAGGAACTCCAAATTTGACATGGCCTTCCCTAGAGTACTGACCATGGACGTATACTTTTTGCTTTCGGTCTTCCAAATAGGATCTGAGAAAAGTTATTGTAGTTTCGTCCATGTGGTATATTGTAAGCTTATGTAAGAGAATCTCATGGTCCACAAGATCAAAAGCTTTTTTAAGATCTAGGAAAACTGCTCCCGACATTAAATTTTTATTAATTGACTCTAGCCAGCAATCTACAATATGTGTGAGTGCTGACTGGCATGAATGGTTCGGGCGAAAACCGGACTGATGAATGTTTAGTAAATTACCCTTCTCAAGGAAATTAAGAAGATGCTTGTGAATGTGCCGCTCTAATGGCTTTGACAAGGCTGAGAGCAAAGAGATCGGTCGGTAATTATGAATATCTTCAAGGTTTTTAGTTTTGGGGATCGGAACTACCTTTGCTTGCTTCAGGACTGTAGGAAAATAACTTTTATTTATACACAGATTAAAAATGTATGTAAGGGATTGTATTGTATAAGGCAACGACAATTTTAGAGATTGGTTATCAATATCATCAATCCCTCTACTTTTCTTATTCGGCATGTCAGAAATATACTTGCCGACTTCTGCTATTGATATATTAGGAATTACGAATTTTTGTGTTATATTTGTTGCTTCGCTGAAAGATCTCAGAAGACTTGAGATACTATATTGCGTACTGATATTTGATGCCGATTGGGCTAGATTTTCAGCGGCTGATAGAAAATATTTGTTAAATTTGTCTGTAGTTAAATGAGATGGTATTTCTGGGGCTGCTTTTCCTTTAGTAATAGCATTTAGTGCTCTCCAAATGGATGCTGTGTCACGGTTTTCTGAGATCATTTGATTGAAGAATGCTTTTTTTGCAGCCCTTACCAGATATTTTACTTGATTACGTTGTTTTTTGTAGTCATCAAAGCGTTTTTCTTTTTTAAGTTTGTCTCTGAGCGACATAGCATTTTTAATGTCCAATGTTAACCAGGGCGGCATGGTAGTATGTTTAACGCGTTTTACCCTGAGGGGCGCGTGCTTGTTAAGGACTCCGAGGAACAGACTCATCCAGCAAGACAAGGCATTGTCAGGGCAAGTGTGGCAGTATACATCATCAAAGGGTGTATTGTGCAAATCGTGCATGAATTTATCCCTATCAAATTTTTTTTAAGAACGATACATTATAGTTGTGTGTTTGTTTTTCTTTGGCCTATCAAGCTTCAGAGCAATTGTACAACATACCGGGTTATGATCACTAATGGCTAAGGTCGGGACATTCGCACTAGTTATTCTGTCCTTGTTGGTAACATAAATATGATCAATGAGCGTTGATGATGTAGATGTGATTCTAGTTTGTGCTTTAATTATTTGTGTCAAACCAAATAGCGATGTGGTCATGGTCCATGCTGCATTTGATCCCTTAGGTCTAGATAGGTCGATGTTGAAATCACCTAGGAGAAATATGTCACAGAGAGAGAGAGAGAGAGAGAGAGAGAGAGAGAGAGAGAGAGAGAGAGAGAGAGAGAGAGAGAGAGAGAGAGAGAGAGAGAGAGAGAGAGAGAGAGAGAGAGAGAGAGAGAGAGAGAGAGAATCAATGAATCAATGAATCAATGAAACTTTATTTTACAACGGTTTAGGCATTGACATCGTCATCGACACAGCCATTTTACAAACCTGCCGTTGCTAACAACTACAAGACTAACTACAAATATACATACATATAACTAAACATAATACTTGCAAAGAGATGACAACACTATTCACATAGACAGACATATTCATAGACTCACAGACACCCCCCACCCCACCCACCCCCCTTCACACATAGAGCTAAGTAGTCCAAATGATAAATGAAAAGGGTAACAGACTTAATTAGGAAGAGAGAGAGAGAGAGAGAGAGAGAGAGAGAGAGAGAGAGAGAGAGAGAGAGAGAGAGAGAGAGAGAGAATACCGTAATTATTATTATTATTAAAACCGAAGTTATGGCAGTTATGGCAAGAGTTGTGCCCCTTCACTCGGAGCGTCTATATACGCTCCGAGTCAAGGGACACAACTCTTATCATAATTGCCATAACTTCAATTTTATCCCCATATGACCTCACCAATTAGTTTGTGACCACTAAGCGTGTAAAAAGAAGGGAAATTCACTAAAGACAGAATCATGCTCAGAGAAGACAGTTACAACACATCTTTTCTGCTTTAGGTGAGGACTTTTTAGGGGACGAGTTTTTAATGCTCTTTTCCAATAGGAATGAGTATTTAAAACGTCATAAAACATAGTTCAGTTCCCAAGCCGACTGCAGAATGTGATTCATCAAAATTATGCAGAGGTAATGGTTAAATAGCTGGGCATTTTGGCTCAGTTACAGCTACTATGATACAGCGGAACACCTTGCTTAGTGGCTGGCGCAGCACTAAGCTCACTCATGCAACGAACTGCTGAAGAGGCGACAGTGGAAACTTCTAGGGCCAAATTTCAAGACTGTGGCTTGAAAAGTCTCCAAGAAAATGCCAACGTTAAAGTTAAACACGGACGACGGCGGACGGGCGACAGACGACGGGCGACAGACGACGGACGAAAGACGACGGACGAAAGACGGACGACCACTGGCCCAGAACACAGACTCCCTTTTGCTTCGCACGTGAGCCAAAAACAGAAACAACTCTGAATGCTACTAAAAGAAAAATGCATGTGCGCTCAAAACAATACGGTAGACCCTTAGGATGAAATCCTCATCTTGTTTTCTTTCTTATCACTTGCAGCATTTTCCCTGTGAGGTAAAGGTCCTCGTGCCGAAACCTGCTGCAGCTGGGCCGCGACATCAGCCTGAGGACATCCTGCGTAACTATTTGGACCTAACTAAAACTACCTGCCACATTCAGAGCCGCTATCACGTGCACGCATGACATTTGGCTGTCGGTAGCAGTTTTTGTCGAGATGATTCCTGTAGGAATCATCGCGACAAACACCGCTACCGACAGCCAAAGGGTTAATAATAGTAAATATAATGGATACGCACACACAGGGTGAGCAGCAATGAAGTACCAACGCAATGCATGTACAAACAGAGGCTGTACCAAACCCAACCGAGCAGCTGATTTTGATATCCCCCTGAAAAACTGGTATACACACACGCACGCACGCATGCCAGCACGCACAAACACAGGTCAATATGATACACGTAACAACAAAGTGTACTACCCAATGCGCAAAAGCCCATCGGGCCGCCGTTGGCCCTCGCACGGCCGTGCGCGGGCCAACGGCGGTCGACGTCAGCCCGAAGGCCTTTTGCCCATTGGATAGATATTGGTGCAACTTGTATCAATACCAGGACATAGGTTGGTCCGACAAGGATCTATTGCGTCTCCTGGCAGCTTTTGGCGGACTATTTCCTGCTGCGCGGCACCCTTGCGCGTCGCCTAACTTCCGGTGGTTCACGCGCAGCAATGATCTACGCTGCGGTGTACGGTACAAGAAGCCAGCAGAGGCACAGCGTGAAATTAACAGTCTGGCAACACACTTTTCACTTTTCACGAAATAACCAAGATATTTTCACAAATCACAGGAATTTTACTTTGGTTTTCACGTTTCACGACGAATAATTTTTTTTTCAGGGATCACTCGAGGATAAAAACATCGCGATCACAAATAACGACAACCGAAGAAAAAAAAAAACCCGCATCACGATTGTAGGGCATACCCTCGTCAGACAGCCGATAGCCGGCCTACCAAAAGGAGCAGAAACTGTACATATCTCTCTGTTTCACAAATGGTGCTTGATTTGATAAGTCGGTTTGTGTCAACTAAACGAAGGGTTTTAACCTGTTCGGTGCCCGTTGACGGAACCTGTGTTACTGCAGTCTTGGTCAGTTCGACACCAACAAGCCCTAGCTGTCATAGTAACACGATTCAAAGAGGTGTCAGCAAGAGGCATAGATCCTCATGTGCCCCCGCCAACTGCGGGGGCTCATGAGGATAAATACCTCTTGCAGTTGGGCATGTTCACATTTTCTCGGCACTGAACGGGTTAAGCTTCACTTCACCCCTTCACTGCCCAGAAAACTGAACACAGTCCACCTGCAAGAGACACTGATCCTCATGGGCTCCCGCAGTTGTGGTGTCTCATGAGGATCTATGCCTTTTCCTGACACCACCTTGTGTCCATGTGCCTTGGAAGGCTGGCACGGCGCACTCGTCTTGCTGCTTAACTCATTCGAGACGTGCCGCCTACGGATACGCGGCGAATCGCCGCGTATCCGTAGGCAGCACGTCTAGAATGAGTTAAGCCATTTAGCATCGAGGCACCACAGCGGGAGATAATTCAAGGGCAGTGCCAGATTAGCTTGACACCGTCACTGCCGGTGCACGTGCTTTTGATATCCTTGTAAATTCAACTCCAAAGATCTCAAGTCAAAGGAAAATAGATACACTTAACCCCTTTCCTGCCAGCGAATGTACATTTTGTTTTTGAAATCTGCATTCATTGAACGACCCAAGCTACAACAGTCCAAGGAACAGGGATACACACTGGTCTCAGTAAGAGGCATAGATCTATGAAGATCTATGTCTCTTGCTGTTGGATCGTGTCGTGTTCACTTCTACCCAACAGTGAACGAGTTAAAGTGGTTCAGCAACAACCCTTTTAACTCATAACTGCCTCTTCCAGTTAGTTTGCAAAGGGGTCGACCAAAATATGATACTTGCCAGCTTCTGGATCGACGACTCCTAGAACATAGCTGATGTTTGCGCATTCACTACCATTGACTGTAACAGTAAACACATGCACCTATAGGCCATCAACCCAATGCGCAAAGGCCATCGGGCCGACGTCGGCCGCCGTTGGCCCGCGAACAGCCGTACGCGGGCCAACGGCGGCCAACGTCGACCCAAAAGCCTTTTGCACATTGGGAACAGGCCATATCCGTAAATCGGAACCAGGTCAACATCGCACACTCCATATTTTTACAGAAACAGGGGAGATAAGAATACAGGACGGACCCAGTTCACGCAGTGGGGGATCGATGGGAGGGGGGGGGGGAGGGGAGGATGAGGGTGGGCGGTATAGGATTGGGCAGTTCAGTCACCACCAGCTAAGTTGTACATTGCTCAACGTGGCGACAGCAACAAGACTTTCTCAGGACGTGCCTGCACTGCTTGTAAAAAAAACCAAACTAAACCGAATATTAAATGTGTGGTCGCCAGTCGGTCTAATACGCTAAATAAACCGAAGACCATTTAGAAACACACATCCAATATCAAGAGCGCAGACAGTAAGGAGAATTTAAAAAAGGAAAATACAGGTGAATTGACCAAGGGTAGACAGAAACACATGCCCCAGAATAGAGGGAAACCCCATCCTGTGGGGATGACCAGGGCGACCCTGAGAACTAAAAAATAGTTAATCCCACCCAAGTCCCCCAGGGCAGACCCGGGTAGGGGCACCACCAGCTAAGCAAATTCCCATCGTTCAGTTGTTGTTTTTTTGGGGTTGTGTCACAGCCGGTATAGAAATTGCGAAATGTTTCATGATTTTAGCTGCTTGTAGTCAAACACTTGTCTCAAGCATGTACGTACCGAACAAATGCAGGGAGAGAACGACAAAAGAAAACCACTTTGATGTGAATGCCATGTCTTTCGAGCCCAGGAGGTAAATAAACAACTAGGCATGTAGACGAGCAATGCCTCAACCACTGGTCACCCAGTAGTTTGAATAACAATTTTATGAAGTCCATTTACATTTGTAGTCCGATTGATCGACACATGCGCATGAAGTAGATACAGAATGATAATATGCTGCCATTTTATTTTTACGTCATTATTTTGTCTACCCTGGCAATGACGTCAAACACCAAGAACATGACGAAGTCAGCAAGGGAGCAAACCGAGAGAAGATCATTATCAAAATGAACACCGAGACGAACGCCACCAAACACCATCCAAATGCGCAAAAGGCAATCGGGCCGACGTCGGCCGCCGTTAGCCCGCACACAGTTGTGCGCGGGCCAACGGCGGCCGACGTCGGCCCGGTGGCTTTTGCGCACTGGGATTAATCTATCATATTCTTGTAGCAACAGCTGGCATTTGCATCGATGATAAAAATCAACAACAGCTTTCAGGGGCAACCGCGACTGCAGCAACATACAACAGCAACAGAATACAGTAGCAACAACAATCATCACATACAAGAACGACATACAACGACAGCAGTAGAACATTCGACACAAACAAACAGCAGCATGCTATATGAAGGCAATATACAACAACAGCATGCAAAGCCAAAAACGCTTATGTAGCAGAAGCGAAAACGACGGCATCAAAAAGAATGACAGAGCCTGGGAGCCAGAACTTGTGTTTCAAAAGCAAGTCTCGGCTCGTAATTCACCCCCACCCATTGCTTAACATGTGTATCAAAACCTCCATCCCAAAGAAATTATTGCGGGACAAATTAGTTCACTAGCATAGCAAATACGATTCAGAAGCAACGACATACAGCAGTCACTTCAGTAGCAACAGCAACGCCATACTGTACCTCTTAAGGGCAAAGAACCTGTCTGCTTATCAGTCCAGTTACGTCGGTCTGGTATCGAATTTGGGCTTATGGAACTTTGCTTTACTCACTTTTGCTGTCGCGCAAGAATGACGACGACCAAGTAGAAATACAACAAAAACAATAACAGTATTTTTAACTCATTGTGCGCTAAGACAGAAATCCCCAAATTTTGCCGTTGTCATCTGAAGACTGCATTGCAGTGCAAGACACAGATTGACCATGACAGTTCAAGGGTGATGCTAGAATAGCGTGGCGCCCTTAGGCGCTAAGCTATTCTGGCATCACCCTTAAACTATCATGGTCAACCCGCATCTTGCTGTGGTGTGTCAGGGGTAGAACGAGTTGAAATCTCCAGTTGAATGTTGCCAAGTTGAAAAGAAACATGAAATCTACATTGCACCTTTCCAACCTACCAACCCGCTGACATTTTAGACTTGTTAAGTCTAAGAAAGTCGAGGAAGATGGATCGATCATTATGGTGCAAGGGCAGTTCTTGAATAGTTGGCCACTCTAAAGGCGCCAAGCTAGTAGGGCATTTCCTTGAACTATCATGGTCAGTACATGTCCTGACGTCGACACTTGAGGTGAAGGTGCTCACGAAACGGAACAAATTTATTTTATTGTCTGACCAACCTTGTCCTGTCAAGGCAAAAGACACTACGTTCATTTATGTAATACAGTGAAATCATATGTAATCTTGCTTTTCACAAAGACGTTTGTCTGTTCCTTAGACAGGACAGATCATCCATGCACCTTTCAATTCACAATCATTCGCCGCTCAAAATAACTCCAGCGCAATCATTTTTCAATTTTTATTCAGATCGCTCCCCGCGGGCCGAGTAGATGCTCAGGCTATCACTATATATGAGCAACGCCAGCCGCCAAAACTCGGAATGATTTGCACTCTAAAGTTGTCCTCACCGACTAGAATCTACAAATGGGACTCGCTCATTTGCAAAATTCGCAGGGTGGGACTTTGAGATTGTCATCGAGTTTCAGCATGATCTTCTTCGGTTTGAACGGTTCCCTGGTCTTGAAGGCAGCCTCGCGGTATCTGAGGAGGGTGTAGATGTCGCAGGGGAGCGGCCTGAGCGCGCCGCACTTCATGTAGCTGCACATTTCCATCAGGACGGATTCCATGGAGCAGGCGTTGTTGTCACAGCACCACTGGGTCCGCCAGAACCCGTACACTTTTACCTGAAATCCAGACTTAAACGATTACAGTAACGCGTTGATAACATGATGCAAGAATTAACCAAGAAAGAAAGGAAGACGACTTTGGAAAGTCAAAAACAAAACAGAAGCCGGTTGTGTCCTTGTCTTTTTTATTTGGTGGGTATTTCCTTACTTTTACCTGCAAAAAGGCAATATGCAGGATTACAGTTCAGTCAAGAACAGCAGTAAATTGTTCAATACCAGAGAAGAGGTTGCCAGCCTAACAGGTCAGCCTGCTTAGATTTACAAGCTTCATAATGCACATACCACGGGGAATTACTCAGCGATGGACAAACGGTTAAATCCCCTGCCCCCTCCTATCAGGCACCCAATCGCCAGCCAACAGAAAATTAGCAGGTAGATAACAAGACGATCATATGCATCCCTCTTTCAGCGCTGGAGTGTGTACTATTCTGCCAGCAGTAGTCTCAACTATCTGGTTTGTGAAAAGCTTCATAATATATTGTAAATCCGGCTATAGAACTAAAGAGAACGCTATAAGTAATTGACCAGTTTCATAACTGAAAAAATAATTATTTTAATGGTGAAAGAAAAAAGATATTGTTGGTCTGTACATTCTGGTAGTAAAATATTGTTTGTCAAGTTGCCCCCGCCACGTGCCTCACGAGAACGATGTTCACACAAAAACAGATTTGTCCCCGAATTTTCACAGAATTCTCGTGCAAACCGTAAATGCCTAACGTGTAAATCTCAGATGTTTGGCCACAAAATCGACAACAATTTTAGCTTTATTTGCACCAAATCCATTATGCCAAGAAACATGGTTGCCTCAGAGCAGTTATACTGCAAGCTGCCACAGATGCTCTCTGCCACAAGCAGGTATGCTGGAGCTCCGCGGTCGACAATACGCGTGTGGTGGGAACTGCGAACGTTGCTGACTTGCGAAGTGATCATTCCAGAATTATACCCATCAATAAGAAAGATACGTCGTCCTATCCCACCTACAAAACAGATTCCTGTCTGCGACTGTCACTGCTGGCAGCATTCCTGTTCTGCAAAGAATCAGTGGCGTGAGAACGACTAGCTCTGCATCGCCATCACCGTTTTCCTAGTATGGCGTGGGCAGGACAACATCTAGCCTTTACTACTGTTCATGGGAGGCATGTGCTGTTTAATGATGAAGTAAGATTCCAGCTGCCCAAAGCTGATGGTGACAAAGCAAACTTGTCCAATCCCTGACCAGCAAATTCACTGAACATGACGCATACTGACCATTTCTGGGATGAACTCCAGCGCGGACTTCAACTCCATCCCAAACGCGTGACCCTACAGGACCTGCATTTGGCCTTTATCTAGGAGTGACATAACATTTCACAGGCCTTTTCTGCTCATCTTGTGTGCCAGGCTTACGTCCATGCACATGGCGACCGCACAAGATATTGGCTGAGTAATTTCGATTTCGTATGTGATCAGACATATGCGGTGTTGTGCTCAGCGTGACACTTGCTTCCTTTTGACACTAATACAATCGATCCACGGATAAATTTGTTGTTGTTGTTTTGACACAAATAAATTGTATCTAATTTGTTTGACATCATTTACAAAGCTTTCTTTGCCTGGTCAGTTATATGTGGCGTTCAGTATATTTCCTGGAAAACTAAATGATTCAAGCTGTGCTAGTTTTCTCTAGATCTGCCCTGTGAAGGCAACAGACAGCACATACATTTTGTTGTTGTTGTAAAAAGTGATATTTTCATGGTAATACAGTGAAAATCTCTCTGTTCACAGAAAATGGACGTTCCCAGTGCGCCAATGCCGTCGGGCCGACGTCGGCCGCCGGTGGCCTGCGCGTGGCCCTGTGAGGGCCAACGGCGGCTGATGTCGGCCCGATGGCCTTGTGCGCATTGGGTACTGTCCTGTTTGCCTTAACAAGGCAGAGTTTAGGAAAAGCTAGAGCGTTTCTTTTATTTAGGAATTTGAAGTAGCACAAAAACCCAGAAAGCTACAGTATTGTGACTTTCCGGATTTACTCAGATTACTACAACATAATCTAATAACTCTCATACCCTTGGGGAAAACCGGATTTTTTAAACAGTATAAGTTGATGATATTTTTAGAGCGCTGAGGACATCAATACAAAGCATGAATGTCTTCAGCGCTTTAGAAATATCAAATATGAAATGCGGAGGTGGAGTGTTGGGCGGGGGATGAATTTCTAATGACTTACGGGTCGAATGTCGAGGCCGCATTTCTGGAAGGCACATGGGTCACAGGTCAGGTCGCCGTAGGTGGCAAACACACCCCCACATGGGTCAAGGTGTCGCGCCATGTTGTTGGCGATCCTCCCTCCCACACAGTCGATAGCAAGTCGAGGCTTCTTCTTCATGGCCCTTCGGAAGACAAAATAATGTCATTGACGAAAAACGACTAATGGTTCATGTGCATTTATTAGTCTTAATGAACTGATCGGTCAAAGGTCACGCGAGCGAAAGCGATGCTTGCCTTGGTTGCTGCCACTGACAACATTCTTTCTACGCCATTCTTTGCAATTGCAGAGAAGAACGCAACGGAGAAAGAAACGCGCTTAGAAAGACATTTACAACACAATTTAGTAATATTTCGGTTAAATGCCCTTCTTCAAATAGACAAACAAACAAGTATAGAGTTCAGTTGCTACTTATCTTATCGAAGAGGTAATGGGGCCACATTCCTTCTTCGATAAGATAAATAGCGACTGATCTCTATACTGAATTGTTTATTTCTGGACCTGTTGTGACTCCTGACCTTTCCGAGCGGTCAACCAAATTAGTATACATATGAAGGTCTACCATCTTGTCTCAGTGCCAAGTTTGGATTTGACGTTGAAAATAGTATTTGAGAAAAACTTCTTTTTGGTGAAAATATGGCCATTATTTTGTTTACCTATTTGTAGGCCTCTTATGAGCCTTGAGCTTTCCGAGGGGCATCCAAATCAGTATGCATATAAAGGTCTTGCCATCAAGTATCTGTGTACCGATGTTGGGTTTTGAAGTTGAAAACAATATCTGTCAACATTGTCAAAATATGGCTAATTTCTTTGACTGTTTCTGGAACCCCTGTGACCTTGACCCTTTGAAATAGGTCTTAGAAATATGTATGTTTAGTAAGGTCTTGCAACAAAGTACCTTTGGGCCAAGTTTGAAGACTGGTTTTAATAATCTCCTCGGGAAATGCCGACGTTAACGGTTACCATGGACGCCGGACGGACGACCACTAGCTCATTACATAAACTCACTTTTGCTATCGCACGTAAGCCAAAAATCTTACTTGATGAAGTTGCTCATCTGGTTAGACTCGAGGAATTTGTCTGTGATGACGTGGGTTCCGCCAATCTTTTTCAGATGTTGCACAAGTTCGTTGACGTTGGGGCGGTCTCGGACGACATTGACTGTGTGGATGCCCCATTTGTTGGCCAGCTGGATGACAGCTTGACCGATAGCACTGTTGGCGGCGCTCTGGATGATGATGTCACACGGGCACAGGTGGATCAGGTTCTTCAAGATCCTGTAAACAAACACAAACGTCAAAAGCACGCACATACTCTGAAATGCCTCGCCTTGTTTAGAAAACACGATCATAAATCATACTCAGGTTGTTTTCTGCATAAACTTTGACTGCGAATTTATGCTCTATGGCGACAGATCTAATATCGCGAAGCAGCACACGAACATCCCAATGCGCAAAAGGCCAACGTCGGACGATGGTCTTTTGCGCACTGGGATACTGGTTGTGTGAATGATACGTTCCATACCGGGGACCGGCTCTTAAGGATAAACATACACATCTGTTGCTGGTGGAATTTGTTTACTGTTGGAGAATATACATGTTACCGATATAAAAACAAATAAAGTAAATAAACCCATTTAGCCCCGACGCACTACACCAGGAGATGGATCGACCAGGCCATGCCACCAAGCGCAAAGCTAATCTGACACTACCCTTGAATTAGCATGGTCGATCCATCTCCTGCAACTGCTACCTAGTCTTTAGGTGACACCTGCAAAATTTGGCAAATGCGACCTTGGGGTTAAACGAGTTAAATATATGTGCTGGTCTGTGATCAGGACTTTACGGTTGCAAACCGTAAAGACCAAATTCGCCAAACAGACCAGCACGCATGCGGAAAGAGAAGTCCACTTGCCTGTAGGCTGTGCTTGGAGCAACGGAAATGCCAGCAGCGCCGATCAGCGGCAAGTCGTTGGGGATGCAGGTCAGGAAGTTTTCGTCGCAGATGAGCTGGGTGCGCCACGTGCCCAGTCCGAAGTCGGCCGGGATCACCCAGTTGCCAGGACAGAACCTTCTAACACTGCAGCCTACCTGAGGGCAGCAAAGTTAAGGAGGTCAGCTGATTTTTCGGGGTTTCTTGTCAATCTCGCAAAGTTAAGATTCAGAGGACTGTGGTAAGTTCTCAGTGCGCAAAAGGCCATCGGGCCGCCGTCAGCCGCCGTTGGCCCGTGGGCGGGCCCACAGCGGCCGCTGTCAGCCCGATGGCCTTTTGCGCATTGGGTTGTTAGCAGTTGATAAAAATGCAGCTGACCTGAAACAGTTACATATTTGCATGTGTGAGCAGTGCATTCTCCAAAATCGCCGTGTAGCCAGTTTCATGTTAGAATAGAAACGCTGAAAAAAGAAACAAGAAGGGCAAAGCCCTTAAGGCCCACGCGCATGAACGATCCGGTTCTAACGTAAGTAAAGGGTTGGCTTTTGTACCTGCGATGTTTTCTCAAACTTTATGCATTTTTCACACGTTTGCCAATATCCCATGACCATGGACCTTTGCGAGTAGTAAACCAAAACAGTACGCATTGAAAGGTCTTATCGGTTACCTTGCTGCCAAATTTGGTTGAACGTTTCGAAGAGTGCTGATAGAAGCTAAATTCTACTTTTTTTTTACAGTCATTTTCCGATCTCTTATGATCCTTGACCTTTCCGATGGTTCATCCAAATTAGCATGCATACAAAGGTCTTATTGAAGTTGTGAATATTCTGGGAGAAAAAAAAAACTATTGTTGTCAAGAAATAGCAATTCCTGACCTATTTCTTGATCTCTTGTGGACCTTTCTGAGGGGTCATCCAAATTAGTATGAATAGGAGGATCTTACCATCATGTCTCTGTATTAAGTTTAGGTCTGAAGTTATGAATAGTATCTGAAAAAAATCTTTTGTCAAAATATAGCTATTATTGACCAATTTCCTGATCTCATGTCACCATTGACCTTTCCCAGGGTTCATCCAAATTAGTATGCACAGAAAGGTCTTACCATCAGGTACATTTGTACCAAGTTTGACTTTGAAGTTGTGAATAGCATTTGAGAAAAAAACATTTTTTTTGTCAAAAATGTCTATTTCCCATGGGCCAAGGTTGAATAATAATAATAATAATAATAATAATAATAATAATAATAATAATAATAATAATAATAATAATAATAATAATAATAAGCGCATTAAATAGGCGCTTTATCCCAATTGAAAATCGGCTCAAAGCGCCGCCGCGAACTGAACCCAACAAGCACGCTCACGTGAATCACGCGCATTCACTCACACACTGTACATAAACATAGAACATTCACGTGGTGCTAAGGGCAAGCTCAAGCAAGCTACTGTAGCTTTTGGAAATTCAAAATCGTTTGTATTTGAATATTGAAACTTGAATACTCTCTGAGAAATGCCAACGTTCAAGAACTGTGGTAACTGTTGACGGCTGCGAGGCCAGAACTTTTAAACACTGCAGCCGACATGGGAACCAGCAAGGGTTTCGAGGTCAGCTAAAATCTCTGTGTTGCCAGTTTGACAATGAAATAATTATTAAAAAATGTAAGTCTTTCTGTGTTTTTGTTCTAGCTTCAAACTTGGCGCACAATCAATATTTTCGGTTGCCGGTTGACGAGACAGAACTTTTCAAAACTGCAAATCATCTGAAACCTGCTACATTACAAAGGTCACATGAATTTACCAAATAGTTCAGTTTTTCGTTATTTCTTGACCATAGTCAAACTCGCACAATCAAAATTCAAAGGACTGTGTTACAATAATCCTGGTTGTCAGTGCAGGACAGAGGTCACTGTTCGACTTTGGAACAGACACTCGGGAGAAAAAAAAAAAACATCTGACTGTTTCAGCGTTTGACTGAACGTCACTCTGGCAACACAGTCAAAATTCAAAGAACTGTGGTCACCTGTTGCCGGTTGCGAGGACAGACCTTTCTAGCAGTGCATCCGTAAGTCTATTACTATCCCATTTAGAAGAGGCCATCGGAACGACGTCGGCCGCCGTTAGCCCGCGCACGGCCGAGCGCGGTCCAACGGCGGACGACGTCGGCCCGATGGCCTTTTGCGCATTGGGATATATATACTAATGGTCAAAACTTAAAAGCCACTTTTTAATCGCAGACGCACCGCCAACACCACACAAATAATGTAACAATACTTGGGGTCAGTACTTTGCTAATTTATTCAGTAACAATTTCATTTAAGTTTTGAGTAAATCAAGCAATTGTAACAACAGCAGTACGTTAGAATGTTCACCCACCCCTCATTTGAAAAGTCACACAAGACTGGTCCAGTCAGCAGCGAGTGTACCCACCGTTTGCAGCCAAGCATTCATTTCAGCGTTGACGCATGGAGTTCACCAGGGTTCGGAGAACATGTTGTGGGATCGCTTCCCACTCTTTAAGCAGGAATTAAGTCAGCTGAGGGACGCCTTGAGGTGTGTGTGGGGGGGGGGGGGGGTGGTTGCTGACTGCTCGTTGCCCCAGCACGTCCCAGAGGTGCTCAATGGGAGCCAGATCAGGTGAACGAGGTGGCCACTCCATCCTCATGATGCCTCGTTGCTCAAGGTACTCATCGATGAGGTCGAGCGTTGTCGTCCTGCAGAACAGCATTGTCGCCTATGGCTTGGAGAGCTGGCTGGATGAGGGGCTGCACAATCTCGTCTCGATAGCGCAGTGCGGTCAGGGTGCCTCGGATGACGTGGAGGGGGGGAGGGGGGGGGTCCTGCCTTCCCTGCTGAAGACTGCCCAGACCATGACTGAGGCTTCTCCGTAGCGATCCACCTCTTGGACGCATCCATCCGTGAATCGCTCGCCCTGGCGTCTCCAGACCCTCACCCTGCCGTCGTTGAAAGACACAGTGAACCGTGACTCATCAGTAAACAGAACCTGAGTCCACTGGAGTCTGTTCCACCTCACATGTTGACGACATCAGGCAACCCGAGCTCTGCGATGAGCTGGAGTGAGGGGGTATTCTCACTGTGCTCTGCATGAGGCCAGGCCAATTTCGCGCAGACGTCGGCAGACTGTGCTTCTGCTGACGTTAACGTTTGCAGCTTGCATCAGTTGACGTCGCGCAGAGCCGCCACACAGAGGTATCTGTCCTCCCTTCTGCTGGTGCAGCGCGGGCGTCCTGAGCAGGGTCGTTTCATGGAATCGTGCCAGCAGCCTCTGGATCACTGAATGGGACACCCCAAGACGTCTCCCAACTTCTCGTCCGGAAATTCCATCCTGCAGCCATTACAGCGCCCGGCCGTGATCCACTGGCGTTAGGCTTCGTCGTGGTGGCATGGTTAGGAAAGTGACAATTATGCCCCTACTGTACCGGGGTTTGTAGCGAAACAGAAGTGCTCAGTGTTCTCGACTGACCCTTTAGCACGTGCATCACGACTTTACAGCGTTTTTTTCACCTGCCTGCCTTTGGTACGCTTGCCAATATCGCACAGCTTTTCACAAAAACTGACGATGTTTCACGTGCATCATAGTTTGACACGTTCGTGGAAATTGATGAATTGTTGTCTATTGTTCCCTGTACAGTGGACTATCTAGGGTCAACTTTTAACCCATTTGGATCGAAATAAACATTGTATTTTATTAGTGTACTTGCGACGATAAACAATGACACAAAAAAGTGGGGTGGCCCTTAAGTGTTGATTATTAGTATAGTATGCAACGCCTATGGCAAACGTCGACGCGTTATGTCGCGGGCGACGCTTGTTTGAACATGTATTTTCCAGGTGTCTGTTTTAAGACAGGATGTCGAGAGCACACATGCAGACATTGACAAAAACAAACGCAAAGCACGAGCTTGACACACATAGATCTTTTACGTAATAAAATGTTAGTCTCATGACGTTTTGTCATGCAGTCGTCATGTAATGTTCTAAGCATGCAATTTTGAAAGAATACTTTTGTTGTAATATAATAATACATGGTGTTTATATGGCGCATTTCTCATATTTATAATATAACTCAATGCGCAGGCGAAAACGACACACACACGCACACACACGCGCGCGCACACGCACACACACACACACACACACACACACACAACACACACACAGGGCATGATTTTGCGGTGTGTGTGTGTGTGTGTGTGTGTGTGTGTGTGTGTGTGTGTGTGTGTGTGTGTGTGTGTGTGTGTGTGTGTGTGTGTGTGTGTGTTGGGAGTAGGCTGCATGTTATGACAAAAAGAAAAAAAATGCAAATTTCTCTTTCTTTTTCCACCGCACCTGCACAAACGTAACAAGCAAACAAAAATCATGCTCAAGGCCTGTCTCATAATTATCAGACAAAATAATAAATAAACGTCCAGGTGCATTTGTTATATCGCTTATCTGCGTCTACAATCTTCTTCAGTAAATAAATTCACTGAAGTAGCAGAGAATGGCCGCATTCGTCGCCTACTACAGCCGTTGCATACTATCTGATTACATCTTGCGTAAGACAATGACGTAGTGTCGGGAATTTCTACGCAGTCTTCCCTGCGTTTTGTTCTGTGAAGTCTGTGTAGAGCCTACTTGTTTTTTGTTTTTACCTCACTACGGAACCTTCAACCTAGGGCGATCGAACATTACACGTCCACTAAAGTTACAACATGTTACTACATGCGCTGCACACGTGTTGCATACTTATAATAACAGTCTTATGGTGCAACCTTTGATAAAAGACAGACCCTTCTAAAACTGCAGTCAGCGTGAAAGCAGCAAAGATAAAGTGCGTTTGAAATATTAGTGAACCACGTTTTTCTGCAATAATTTTTTAGAGTTTTGAAAAACTTTTTGGAGAGAAAGTGTTTACTAATACTTATACCCAACTAGATTCAGGAGCATATTGTCAACCCGGCCGTTTGTATCGGGGCAGGTACGAGGAGCAAAATCAAAGGTTTTCCAAAGTTTTTTTAAAACTAATTTAGCTCGTAAGTCGGGCAGACGTAAAACAGTGTAACCCTTAGCACGTACTCATTTGCATGAGAAACAGAGACACCAGGTGATCAACGCCATTTTGTGAGATGAACGTCATTCATGGCAATATTTCAATTTTTATATATGAGAGAACCAAGAACAGGTAATGTTTCAGACGATCTACAGATTTTAAAAACTATTTAGCTCACAAGGTGACCTAATAATACAATACAATACAATACAATACAATACAATACAACTTTATTGTCTGTTCGAGCCAAAGCACGACAGAAATTTGCCTTTTTAAAATCATACCTAAATCAGGAACGAAAAACAGGCTTATGCATGCATCATGAAAAATCAGCCGGGTATAAATTCAAAGATTGACTTTGTCATGAACAGATTCAAAGACGTTTGGATGTTTTTGAAATAATCGCAATAACGTCGTTCACGTGGCTGAAAACGCATTATTAAAAGTTCAGCCGAATCTTAGTTTTTCATAATTTTATGTCCAAAGTCAAACTGGCAACAAAGTTTAAAATTCAAAGAACAATTGCGGATCTGCTTCTTTTTTCTCTCTACAGTAAAACTGTCAACAAAGGTAAAATCTATAGTATTGTGATAAAATGTTTCGGGTCCTGACGTTAATTCATTCTACCCCAACACCGAAATCTCCAAATTTTGCCGTTGTTCTCTGAAGACTGCATTGCAGTGCAGGACACAGATCGACCATGATAGTTCAAGGGTGATGTCAGAATAGCTTGGCGCCCATAGGCGCCAAGCTATTCTGGCATCACCCTTGAACTATCATGGTCGATCCTTATCTCGCTGTGGCGTGTCTGGGGTAGAATGAGTTAAGCTATTTTCTTTACGCACTGAAAGACATTTCTTTCAAATGCGGAAAAGGAGTTTTGTGAATACTCACCTCCAAAACCTGCCCCACCCCCTCGTTGCCGGCGAAAGCGGGCAGTCTGCAGCATTCGTGGTACCGGCCACAGATGACGTCAAGGTCAAGTGGATTCACCGGGGCGACCATCATTTTCACCAGCACCTGAAGATTTCAAAAGACAACATTAAGATTCTTCTGTCTGTGTTTACTTTATCAGTGAAGTTTTGTTTGAGACGAACGACTCGCACCAACCAACTAGAGCGGAATCACGCCGGATTGACAACACTCCAAACATCACGAGGATCTAAGCCTCTTGGAGATGTTTGGAGTGTTGTCTAAGCTTATGGAACAAGCTGGTTATCCGTGGTCACTTCGCTCTCGTTCATTGTTTGAAGTAGTTCTGTGTAAATGTAACATCTCAATAAATGAAACCCCACCCTCCACCGTCTCGCCGTGTTCATTCAGGTCAATCAAGTTTAAATGAAAAGTCTCATTAAAGTCGCATTGACATTGGCACCTAGAGAAGTTCAGATTGTGTCAAACTGTGTCGAATTATAAATTCCGACCTGTTGTAACCTTGATGCACAGAAAGCAATCGTTATCAACTAGTATAGTGCCGAGTTTGACTTCATTTTCGATGTCATTCAAAGACTAGAAAATGGATGAATGAATGAATGAATGAATGAATGAATGAATGAATGAATGAATCAATCAATCAATCAATCAATCAATCAAACAATCAATCAATCAATCAATCAATCAATCAATCAACCAAACAAAACGTTGAAGTCCGTTTTTATCATCAAAGACGAAGTATCAGAATACAATGGATGAGTTGACAGCACTAATGCAGTTTGACGGTGATTTTAGGCGGACTAATTTATTCTGTTTTACCGAAACATGTCTGGCAGAGGATTCTGGGGAAGTGACATTGCCTGGTTTTACAACTGTACGGGCTGACAGAGACAGTGCTAAGATAAAGAAGAACATCACACCTCTCTCTACAACAGTACATTACATGCCCTACAAGACTTAATCGCACTATTGATCTCTGCTTTGGCAACATTGACGATGCGTTCAAACCGTTGTGTAGGCCCCCACTTGGGCGCTCGGACCACAACCTCATACACTTGTTGCCAACGTACAGACAAAAAATAAAGACGCCCCCAAGTCTGTAACAAAAACCACTCAGCTGTGGACACCATACAGCATGGAGGAGCTCCGTGGATGCTTTGAGGCAACAAATTGGGATATGTTTACACATAACTGTGATGATCCTAACGAACTTGTTGAGACAGTCACATCTTATGTAAGATTTTGTGAGGACACTAATTAAAACCAAGACAGTGAAGGTGTTTGCCAACAATAAGCCATGGTCAGCAAGGAGCTTAAGCTGTATTTGAACCAGAAGAAACTTGCTTTTTTACAGGGTAACACTGATGAATTTCGGGAAAAGGAAAAGGATTTCAGAAGGGCTGCTAGGGCTGCCAGACTGAACTATAAAAACAAGATCGAAACGAAATACACTTCTGGCAACGCTAGAGACGCCTGGAATTGTCTGAACTGCATGATGAGTAGGCAGCAAAAGAAACAAGCACGGCTTTGTACTGGGAATCTAGCTGAGGTGGCGAATGATCTGAATCGTTTTTACTCACGGTTCGATGGTAGGAACCTTAGTGCTAACTGTAA